>JAVTVY010024195.1:0-94638 GCA_036873755.1 Hanleya hanleyi
AGACTCATCGCTGTCATCTTGCCGAGGGTTACAGGGTTTCAGGCGATCATGATGCACTATCTGCGTCTTCCCGCCTTCTACAGGTCGGATAATCATTGTCACGTCTGACAACGAATGGACAACCTCAAATGGCCCCAGCCATCGGTCCTGCAGCTTCGGACTGAGTCCCTTCTTCTTCACCAGTGTATGCAAGTACACCTTATCGCCAGGCCGGTATTTCTGTGACCTTATCCCCAGGTCATATACCTTCTTCTGGCGTCTGAGACTCTTCTGCAGAACGTCTCTGGCTTCCCTGTGGACATCTACCATGTCACTTCTCAATAATTCAACCCACTGGCAT
Source organism: Hanleya hanleyi (assembly GCA_036873755.1). NCBI lineage: Eukaryota > Metazoa > Mollusca > Polyplacophora > Lepidopleurida > Hanleyidae > Hanleya > Hanleya hanleyi. The sequence continues at coordinate 341 of JAVTVY010024195.1, forward strand.
GGTTCCTGCGGCTCCATTGGTGCACTTCCCACCGTCAAGTGGGAAGGCAGCTGCACTTCCCTACCCAACATCATCATGTTTGGCGAGAATCCCGTGGATTCATGCGCAGCTGCTCTATACGCCATCATGGCCACGGGTATCTTAAGGTCCCAGTCGCTCTGGTCCTTCTCAACCACCGCATTCAACATCTGAGCCAGTGTCTGATTGAATCTCTCTACAAGGCCGTTCGACTGGGGGTGATACGCTGTAGTCCTCGTCTTCTTGATCCCTAATAGTTGACACATCTTCTGAAAAACCTTACTCTCAAATTGACGTCCCTGGTCGGAATGGAGTGAGGTGGGCACCCCAAATCGTACCACGTAGGTATCGACCAACGCTGTGGCTACCGTCTCTGCTTCTTAAAGGTACAGCCTCAACCCACTTGGTGAAATAGTCGCTCATCACCACCACATATGCATTGTCCCTATCTGTTCTGCATAGTGGACCGAGGATGTCGATGCCAAGTCTCTCCCCAGAGCTTCCGGTTAGATTTCTCCGATGAGCACCTCTCCGCTTCTTCCCAGCATGTTTCCTCCGGCCACAAATATCGCAAGAGCGACACCACTGTCGTACATCTGTTTGCAGCCCAGGCCAGGAATATTTCTGTCGCACCTTAGACAATGTCTTACGAACTCCTAGGTGTCCACCGGTCTGTCGATCATGGCATTCTCTCATCACTCGTCTTCTCAAGGTCTGTGGTACCACCAACACATTACGAATTACCCGTCCTTGGTTACTGTACCATCGTCGCATCAACATACCTTGGTCCATTACAAGCACTACAAATGAGCCCCATAATGCTTTTGTCACGGGACCATAATGGGAAATGTCCTTCCACTCTGGTTTCTTCCCTGCTTGGACCCATTCCATCACTCGACGGATATCGGGGTCTGCTAGTTGAGCTGTCGCAAATTCACCATTCACCGGACGAAACTGAACTCTCCGAATAACACCTTCTTCAGGTGCTTCGGACCTTCCACACTGTCGGCATGGTCGACGACTCAGAGCATCCGCATTCCCATGACGAACACCTGGCCGGTGTTGAATCTCGAAGTCATAGCTGCTCAAAACTTCCAACCATCTCGCCAGTTGTCCCTCAGGGTCTTTGAAATGCGTCAGCCACCTCAAAGATCCATTGTCAGTCCGGAGCAGGAATCTTCTCCCATAGAGATAGTGCCTGAAATGCTTTACAAAGAATACCACAGCGAGCAGTTCACGGCGGGTTACGCAATACCTCTTCTCTGACTTGGAAAGAACTCGACTGGCATAAGCCACAACCCGTTCTTGGTCTCCATACATCTGTGATAGTACAGCCCCAATACCAAACCCACTTGCATCTGTATCCAGGATAAATGGCTTGGAGGGGTCAGGTAGCATCAGCACAGGGCTGGTCGTCAGACGGGTCTTCAAAGTATCAAACGCATCTTGACACTCTGGATTCCAGACGAAGGTCTTCTCCTTCTGAGTCAGCTGATGTAAGGGAGTTGTTATTGCAGCAAAGCCCCTCACAAAACGGCGATAATATCCACACAACCCAAGGAAACTTCTCACGTCGGTCTGGGATGCAGGAACAGGCCAGTCCCTCACAGAACGAATTTTCTCCGGGTCTGTAGCAATGCCCTGTGATGAAATCACATGGCCCAAGTAAGTGACTTCACGAGCCCCAATAACACACTTGGATGGCTTCAGCTTCAACCCATGTTTCCTAAACCGCAGGAAAACCGTCTCCAGACCAAGGATCATTTCGTCGAAAGTTCGGCCAAAAACAATCACGTCATCAAGGTAGATAAGACAAGTTTCGTATTGCAATCCTGCTAAGACCGCTTCCATCAACCGCTCGAAGGTACCAGGGGCATTACAAAGCCCAAACGCCATGACGTTGAAGTGGTATAAGCCTTGCCGTGTCCCAAACGCAGTCTTCGCTTTGGCTTCATCTGTCAGCTCGACTTGCCAGTATCCCGCCATTAGATCTAGGGTGCTCCACCAAGACGCTCCAGACAGAGCATCAAGGGAATCATCTATCCTCGGTAAGGGGTAGGCGTCTTTCTCAGTTATCGCATTCAGAGCTCTGTAATCGGCACAGAATCGAAGACTACCATCTTTCTTCTTGACGAGGACCACAGGTGCTGACCAAGGGCTGTCTGAAGGTTCCACAACACCTTTTTGAAGCATATCTGCTACTAGGCGATCCATCTCTTCTCGAGCATGAATGGGCTGCCGGCGTGGAGGTATGCGTATCGGCTTATGGTCTCCGGTGCTGATCTCGTGTTTCACTGCTGTTGTGCGCCCCATATCTGAATCGTCCTTAGAGAAGACGTCAGCATACTTACACAGTATAGTCTTCAATTTCCCGGCCTTATCAGAATTCAGGTCCCTGCAGTGTGCTTATACAGCTTACTGAGGTGAGCTGGTAGTTGTTCAGGGCAAGAAACGTCTGCATCGTCCTGATCGTCCTGCATTACTACGTCTGATGGATAAGCATGTCCGCAACAGGTTCCAGCATGTAGCACCACTGTTTCAGTAGTCGGGTTCAGCAACCTCAATGGCACAGTGTCGTCACAAATTCCAACATCTGTCAATGTCCTGGCAACCACGGCTGGAGTCTTCTCGGCCAAACCAGGAAGGCCCTCGATTAGCGTTGTTCCCAGGGGACGTCCTGTCTCTATCTTCCCTGGCACCATAATTTGACTCACTGGGGGGATGGATGTTGTTTCGGCTATACTTACCCTCAAACACCCGAATCTCCCAGCCACATCACAGTCGATGGCACGTTTGCCCATCCTTACTCTCCGACCAGGCACATCTACTGTGCAATGGTGGTCAGTAAGGAAGTCAAGACCCAATATAGCCTCAACGGAGATATCGCCAATTACCATCATCTGTCGGCATCTCATTCCATCTATCTTCAGAGTGAATTCAGCAGCCCCATGAACGATCATCTCGGTACCATCTGCTACCTTCAGTGACCTGATACGGCACTCCTTCAACTTGGGTCGAGATGATGCAGTAATCTCCTCAAGTACTGCCCTTGACATGATTGATACAGAAGCCCCTGTATCGACGCAGCACATCATATCCTTTCCATCCAGGGACGCCGATAAGTACAAGCCAGCCTCATCAGCAACACGGTGTGTGGCAGGTGATGGTCTCCCCTTGCTTTGGCCATCTCTATCACCAAATGATTTCCTTCTGGGCTTTCTACAATTCATAGAAAAATGCCCGATTCCGTCACAGTTCCAGCATCGTAGATCTTTCTTTCTCTCAGTCTGTTTCGGCACGTCCTTATTCATCATGGACTTCATAAGGTTAGTCAGTTCCTCTCTCAAAGCATCAATCCGAGACTCCACTGTATCAGGGGTGAAATTCTCCATGGCTGCTCTAGCTACAGGGGTAGTCCTGCGTCTCTGTGATGATAGAAATGCGTCCACTTCTACAGCGGCACATACTGCTTCGTCCAAGGTCGATGGGCGAGTCTGCCATACTTGTTGCCTGATATCGTCTCCCAAAGCCTCTATAAACTGGTCCTTGGCCAGGACATCGTGCAGTTTATCATCTGCATCTGGATGCGCCATCTGTGCTAGACGAAGGATAGCTTGACCCAATTCCGGCAATCCTTCTCCCTTTCTTCTGCTACGAGATCTCAGCTGAGATCGATAGAGGTCGGTCTGATTAGGTAGTGAAAAACGTCTCTCTAGGGCATCCTTCAGTTTCCCATAGTCCGTTTCTCCTGGCTGCATTCTCAGGCTACTCAAGACTTGTTGTGCAGCGCGCCCCGTAAGTTGACAGCTAAATGCTGCCCCCTTTGTACCGCTGTCCATCCATTCAATATGGCACAGTGGTCAAAATGGACGACATAATCTCTCCAGGGTGTCGATCCATCGTAGGTGGCGGCCTTTACATTCATCCGGCCTGGACTTCTGTTTAGACTGCTCACTGCGCCCATCACTGGGCTAGCCAGTGGCTGTCTATCTCCCCCTTGTTCAGGGGTAGCCCCTTGTTCAGGGGTGCTTCTGTTTACAGGAAACTCAAATAACTGCTGGACGACCCCATCGTTCTCGGGAACCATAGCTCTCCGCTCTGATCGTCCATCTCCTCTCTGCTTCAGACATATCTCTGGGTCAGGGGTATCGTCTCTATGGAAGGACTGTCTTAGCATCTCCATGGACTTTTCAATGTCGTGAATCTCAGCCTGGAGTTCTGCCATCTTGTGATCCGTCTCTCTCTCTCGGTCGCCGCCTTCCCGAGTCAAATCCCACCGCTGCCACCAGGAAAGTATTCCATGTAACGGATTTAGAGTCTCTTGTTACAGGGATCGTTCATCAGTTCCGTGACTTGGAGGCAGACGACACCGTCACCCTGAAGCAATCAAGAGTCTCCAGAGAAGAGAGAGAAAGCAGATATAAATCAAACAGACAATTGTATTTCCAAATAAAGAGAACGTATTTACAATAGAAGTGTATAAGTGTATATTACTTGTTAGCTCTCATATCTCAAAGTATTGCATGCTTTAAAATATAGCTAACTTGACTGGTATAGTTACTTATGCAGTAACGTACTAGATAATAAGCAAGCCTCAGGGGTTTAGACTGCCTGGGCATCAAAGATTACATTATCATTAAACCAGTCAAGTACACAGGGGTTTAGACTGCCTGTGAACATACAATTATCTTTAATTACTACCAGTTATCTTCAAAGGAATCTTTAACCACAGGGGTTTAGACTGCCTGGGTATATGAAATTTAACTGAACGTGCATTAACCAATGCGTCCCTTACTTTATAGAAATTATATCTAAGAATGATTAATTCCTACTTTGTTAAAATAATATCTAAAATAAATAGTAGCACCCGTGTTCCAGGAACTAGAAACGTTTAAATTAATTAAACAAGGAACACGGGTGGGCGAGACTGGGACAGGCCCGGGTGAACATCTAGGAACAGCAGGCGAGGGGGGGGGGGCACCATGCACCGTCAACCTCATCTCAGGACCCTCAGAAATCCAGCCGTCTGCTGGGAAGGGAAAAGCTCGTCTCAGCTTCTGTCATCTCGACTCCTGGTCTGGTAAAACAGTGGAAGGACAAACAGCCATCAACCTACTTCAGGGCCCCTGGTCTGGTTACACAGCGAAATGTCCGTACGTCTTTATACAAGACGTTACTGCCCTCAAAATATAGTCATTAAGCTTATTCAGCTTGAATAAATATATTTTTGATGTAGTTTCACGACGCGCCTACGCCGGGGAAGCTCCCTCTCCCTGCCCTATAGTAAATAAATGTTCCATATCTTATACAGATATCAAGATCTTCTTCAGATCTTGTACAGGTCTTACCTCTCCAAGTTCGTCGCCAGTCTGCACACCGTATGCTGAAAATGGCCTGTATTTATACCCAACGGGAGGATTCTGCTATTTTTAGCATCTTTTCCGCACGTGAATTATCAACCAATTGATGAATTTCCTTGTACTTAACAGCCAATCAAATAAATTTCCCTCTCTGCCTTATTCGTATACGTCCGCACTTTTGGCGCAAATTCCAACTGCACGAGACTTGATGCCGTCTGCTATCAGCCAATAATCAATTCGGATAATGCCAGAGAATTTACTCCTAGGTCCGCGCTTTTCAGCGCGAGCATCTCGCTGTTTCCCAAAATAGCCTCACAATGCAAAACATTCAGAACCAAGATGGCAGCCTCCATACTTGTCTGTCGCGATACAATTTAGCAGAGTTTGTCGCCTATCACCAGGTTGTTCGAAGCTCAGGACTTAACAAACGCATCTAGGATGTCTACCGGGTGCAAGTCTCAACGATCGTAACATCTGTAAGTCAGGATTCTCTTCCCGCACAATGTCATGATTACACGTCGAGCCGGTCACGCTACACTACTTTCTCTGAAATTTTACATATTCGAACTCCAATACAGGTAGTTTGTCTACTAAAACTCACGAAAACGAGTATCCTTTGGAGATTCACGAATCGTCGAAAGATATACTCAAGAATCAATTTGACTCGTCCGAACTACACTTTTCTGTCAACGTTTGCATTTTTTTTACCGGTGCACCCACCATTGTGGTCGAGACTATAAGTTTTAACTGATGATGATGCTGTCAGAGGCTCTGTCTTTCCATGATAACAAATATATGGTTTTAAACATCATGACCAAGGGTTTTCTGCATTTCATAACTATATCTGGCATGGGAAATGTCATGGTGCTTGAGATTTGGACTCCACTGACTGCAGCTAAAACTGTTTTCGGGCAGACAAAATGTTATCTCCGATCTTCAGTAATACTATTTCAGGTGATTTGTGCATAAAAACTGTGATAATTGATATTGATCAAACAGAGAAGGGTGAGTTTTGTCAATTTTGGACAATGTTTTGACATTATGACGTCATTATGACATCAAAATCACCTCAGACATGTTAAATGTGATATTATTATTCAATGCGTTATATAACTTTTCTAAAATACCAGAACATTCCTACGAAGTAGGCTCTCATTTGCAAATTGTCCGGTAGTCAGTGAGTCCATCCGAATCCTTTCGTCGGCAAAATAAGGAGAACCGTTGATATTAGAACCTTGATATTTTGCATGAAAGTGCAGCTAATTAGCAGCAAGTTCTGAGCTGACCGAATTCTGATGATAATTGCTGGTGATTTTTGGTGAAAATCACTGGGGATTCTGACTTGGGCAGTCTTATTAGTGCATTGTATAACCTTTCTAAAAATACCAAATATGCCATAGTTTGAAATACTATCACTATTCACATGGTGCTTTTTTAAAAATATATTCTCGATTTCAGAAATTGATTTTCATACCACCATGTCAGTGTCTCAAAGTCCCATCAATTCCAAACGGCCCCATGATCAGAGTGCAAACTCGTGGTTATCATCTTGACATATGACAGGCTTTCAGAAAGACATAGTCGGCAAAATTCCCCGGAGATGGTGAGGCGATACTATTGTTGGACCACGGTCTATTCGGAAACTTGTCCGCTAATAAATTATGCAGCTAAACATTGACCTGGCAACGTTTAGGTGTAGGTGAACATTGACTTCCTATAGAATGTCACTTGTAATGGGGAACAACGGGTTGGGAATCTGTCGTGGTTCATTTGGATGTTTCTGCATCCACATAATCGCCATATATGTTTCTGATCCAGCATTCTAGATACCTGGATTTATATACGTTTATCAGCTGCCAAAGCCGTGGACTATTGTCAACTCCGTATTACTGAGCAGTACATGTGCTTAGTTTTTTCAAGAAACTCAACATACATAATTCAATCGCCAAATTCGATATTCAGTAGTCCGTTCACACAGTTCCTATAAACATATTCACAATCGAAGTGTGACTATAAGATACATTATAGTCTGATCAAATTGAAATGAAATCGTTTAGAGTAATACTGATTGGTGGAAATCGTTTGAAGATATCATGGATTGTCGGCATGTTTGACAACCTTTCTGTCCATATTTTTATTTTAGGCATATTTGGCGTTGGTGTTCATGATGTCGCGCGAATAAGCTGTGTTCATTATGGACTGCCTAATAATTGTGATTCATATATTCTCCAAATCATCCAATATTATTGATTGTTTCAGTCTTCTACTCGATCATGCTCAACATTCAGGATCTAGACAAGACTGCGAGACGAATAATCAGTTAAGGTCTGACGTTCTGTCGTTTGTCATAGCATGTATGTGGACTTCCACTTAGCCCGTATGGCAACGAAATGCAATATATTCATATTGTTTAATTGAAGAGTCCCAATCAAAGTATGACTGAGATACATTACAATCTTGAAAACGACTTGGCAATGCATCTCGCTAAAACATTATTGTCCTTGATATGGATCTGACGTTGAGCCCACTGGATTCTGGTAGGATTCTGCTGCTGGTCAGTGACGCCGATGTTGGGCCCCTGCACAACTAACGTTCTCTATGAGCCTAACTAAAGAAAAACCCGTACAGAGAAATTTGAGGGACTGAGGGTCTCTAAATACGGCTGGATATGCACTATGACCTTTTTCAATTAAAGTGCTGGATAATTTAGTATTTCTGTTCTGAGAGAATTTTAGTATCCAGATTGTAGATATTTTCTACCCATCCTAGATTTGATACACAAACTTTGAATATGGAATTGTTGTGGATGCTGGAATTTGGTTCAGTATCCCCGTACGGTTTAATTGATAACGTTAACCTTAGTATTTAAAAATCACGAACGGGTACACCACAGCCATGGCTGGAGAAAGTGTGATCGATTGAATTTAATCGATTATTTTCTGAATTCACCGAGTAGATATAATTGCATGACGCATATTTAAAACCGAAATACAATTCTATATTGTTTTATCATAACAAATCTGTGTGCATAAGATATTTTCTTGCCTAGCATTCTTGCAACTCCATACCCGAAACTTCCCTGAGCTGTCACTCCTCGCTTTGTACCAGCTGTATCGATCAGCTGGGCTAACGATTTACAACCCTCTTAACATATTTGAGGATCTCACTATCTAAAATCTAGTTGTTGCAATCTGGATATCTCTAAATTCCCTGTTGGCCAGGCAGATAATGGGTGAACTGGTGAGTAGGCGTATGATCTTGAAACGAACTTATCCACGATGTCCTGGAAATTACTCAAAGTATTCCCCACGCGAATTAAGCCGAGTCAACCTCATTGTATCGCCACGAGATACATGAGCATTGGATGGTTCCGCTTTTTTCTTCTCGCCTACAAGGAGGTGTTTTTTTTCGTATCTTCTGTCATCTCTATTTTTCTGACAAAGTAGTATATATATTATTTGGGTAAATTTCTTGATCCCCATTCTTGTTTTCCAGAAGTACGGCACCTCATAATTAATGCAATTGTTGTGAATTGATCAGCTTGCTCGCCCTCTTCGTCATAACTTGATATTGTGACTGGGAACTTCGCGATATCATCCAGTATGTGTTAGTATAGTTATTTACTTATTCTCATAAACCATTCTTAATCCTAAGATACATATCACAAGCGAGATGTCCTGGGCGATAAGGCTGCCCTCTTATATATTTTCGCTTTCTCTAAGATTAGAGTGCTGAAACTTACCACACTATGTCTTTCGGTCAGGCTCTACTAAAAAAACTCATGAAAAAAGAATCCAAGACCACCGCGAGTTGACGTCACAGTGATGTCATTTTCAAGAAAGGCAATTTTCTGAACATTTTTTCTTGTTTATGTGTTTTCTTCGCAAAAAGTTCATGATACTTTAGTAAATAATACTCATGGGAATTAAAATAGCTTTTGTCCACTTTTCACAGCAGAAAAGCAGGAATTTTGAAGAAAATGATGAAAACATCACTATTCTGATACACCACATGGTCGCCATTTTGAATTCACCCATGATCCTCTTCGCTGGGGTTATGCAAATTGGCTCATAATAACCCCAATATGATAAACTACAAAGTCACGGAGTGTCAGCACTCAAGTGTTTGTCTTTGCTGTGATACGAGTAAAAAAACAACAGGGAAGGGGAGACCTTTTTCAATATTTGTGTTTCAAGATAAAAAAGACTTGTGGGAAAATAAATTCGTTATTCAGGTTTTTACCCCGAGTTTTAGAGTTTCAGAGATGATCGTAACTTTCCATAAATCCGAGGAAAAACCTAAATAAATAATATTATTCCAGGTACTATATCCTTGGCGTCGAGCGCCAGATCATAGATAAAATGACGTGGAGCAGTGAAATATGCCGGCGAGGTCACACAAACCGACAGGACAATATTCTGACTACCCGAAGAGCACACGAACCGACAGGTCAACATTCTGATGAGCAAGAGTGATTTCGGTGATGTTCTGCTCTTAGCCACGCTCTGATTGGATAGTTGTTCGTGTGGACAGTGTGGACAATTTGACTGCAATTGAACAAATATCGAAAAAAAAATCCTCACGACAACTACTTTCGTTTGCTTTCTTGCTTTAAATTTTTTTCAATTCTCATAATTCAGAGGCAATGTACAACGATTTCCGCTGGTCGATATTTTGATAGTACATTAAATAATCCGTCTACCCAGGTCATGTTGCATCCTGAAATAATATCATTGCACATTATCGGTCTACAATGCACAGAGCATTTCTCACCTGATCTTTTGTTTACACCTGCACGATTTTCTCTGAGAAATATATACAGGCATTGGTTAAAAGCACTGCAACCTCGGTCGTTAGCTTCGGGAATTGGTCAAAAGAAGTATTTGTTACACCATTACGCTTTGGACAATGGTTGGCGACAGAATCCTAAATATTATCCCATATGTCTTTCGAAACCCAACATACTTAACCCCAATCTCTTGCAGTTGACTTTTTATACATCCCCGGAGAATGGATCTTGATTATTGGCAGAGGTTATTGACCCTATATTTATGTTCAGTTTAAAGCAACATTCAATTAGTCAACACGTATAAGACAGTATTGCTAAAAGGAAATATCAAGAGTGGCAAATTTCGCTGTGCTTTAATATTTATTAGGTGATATTCCGAGAAAATGCCATTTCGGTGAGGCCACGGGCCTCGCGACACAAAAATACTCGCGATTCTTCCCATATGTGACAACTTAAGAGATAATTAAGATAGGTAGAGCAGCAATCTCTTAACCCAGATGAAAGATAATATTTTCTGCTTCTAATAGTTTTCCTGGGGCCGTTCTTGAGTTATTCATAATGTACAAAGCTTTGACTACGTGTGTGTGTCGATATGTTTCTTCAGACAAGAAACCGAGAGTGTCCTGTTGAACCCCGTGGCTAGTGAGTCTAAAACCCGAGGCCGGTCTTCAGATTAGCTGGATATTCTACTGATTCTCCCAGCCAGCCAATGAAAACACCAGATATATTTTATCATGTTTTGAATCGACCAATGACGTGAATGTTTCAAAACTAAGATGAACTGAAGTGTCTATGCAAAAATCCATTATGAGATCGGTGCGTCCCTTATTTGTTGCGCTTTTAACTGGGGTTACTAATTCCTACCTCTATTCCCGAAAGACTTTCATGCAGATCAATCTAATGCATATTCTACTGACATTGATAATGGATTCCCACGAACTGTACACATATTTAAGCACACGATGCAAAGTGCCATCTTGCAAAATCCTGTGCAACTGTCTCAGGAGTAAGGACGTAAATAACGACGAGAGAACGTCATGGAAAGGCACTATAATTATTGAATGCTGATCAGTGAAGCGAATTTGATGAAGTAATACATTGAGGTAAACTTTCGTTCCAACAGTAATTCAGGAACTCTAGATCTGAATGAATTTCTGAACTGAACAGGGAAAGGTTTGATATTTCCACTTGTGATGCCTGCGTATCGAGTATCAGACTGGCTTCAGGGCTTGCGCTACACCATATCCCACATTCAGACGTCCGCCGTCCTCCATAAATATTTGCACGTCCATAACCAAAATTACAACACATATAAGGGAAGTGGGAAGAGGTGCCGACATACTGACAGAGCCACATGACTTCACAATATAGCCTTTCGGTTAACCTATTCTAAAGCACATACCAAGAATCTAACGATTCGTGATATGTGTTGTATCTCAGGTACGCTTTTATTGTACCTGTTCATGTGGCAACTTCGATGATATGACCACACGGCCCCTAGCACCGGCATAAGCGGTATTAGATACAAATCTAGAGAGCTATGATGGAAATGCTCTGACAACTCGTATATTGGTAATTGGTGAGCTGTTTCGCTGTGACAACTCGTACACTGGGAATTGGTGAGCTGTATCGTCGTCAGATGAAAATGACGGCATTTAGCACAAAAGACTAGTCTGCAAGGCCCGATGTCGACCCAGCATCAACTTCCCACAAATGCCAACATATATCAAAGACCAAAAGGTCTGTACAGGGGGCGGGCCTCCGGGACGAAACGTCCACCAGCAGAATCTCGCCATATACAGGTAAAAAGGCCTTATTTCATAAAACAGAGCTAGCACCAAATTCCAAGTAAGCATAAATTAACCCTGTTTGACCTGGGATGTGGGACTTGTCCAATCCTGGAGGGGGCTGGGGAATATTTTTCTTACCCTTTCAGATAACGAGCTGAAACTTACTGCACTATACCCTTGGGTCAACGTCAACTAAAAATGTACCGAATCCAAGATTTCAACCATGATGACGTCACAGAGAATTCATTTGAAAAAAAGGGTCATTTTTGGGACGATTTTTCGGTCAGATATTTTTTATTATTATTTATGTGTTTTTTTTCGCAAAAACTGCATGGTAAATTAGTAAATAATTATCTGTTGTGAAATAAAATAGCTTTTGTCCACGTTCCCTTTCAGAAAAGCAGGAATTTGGGAGAAAAATGACGAAAACATCACTTTTCTGATACACAATATGGTCGCCATTTTGAATTCACCCATGATTCTCTGGTCGGGGGTTATGCAAATTGGCTCAAAATGACCCCAATATGATAAACTATAAAGTCAGGGGGTGTCAGGTCTCATTTTTTGTCGTTCCCGCGATAGCACAGAAAGTTTGGTAGAGGGGCCATTCTGCCCCCCCCCCCCCTCCCCTGGCACTAAACATCAATTAACACTCATCAGCAGAAAGTTTCAGCAGCACCACTTAGTTCGAGCAGTTCATCAGCCATCAATTCTAAACAGCAGATAATAGCATCACCAGCAGAAGCAGTAGCAGATTGACTGTAACAAGAATACTTCAGATATTCCTACAAGGCGATCATTCTTACCGAAGTTACTGTAAAACTTTACTGAATGTCATTAGTCAGTATTGAAACAGGTCAACAGCCAACGAAATTATTCGCATCGATTACACATCACTGTTACTTTTGCTATTGATAGGTATTCTCGATCGCTCCACGAATCTATACTCCGTCTTAAAATAAGATAATGAAATTTTGGTAAACTATTATACCGTTTTGGTAGACCTCGGAGCGGTCATCTAGACGGCGGAACCGCTAAAGGTATTCACAATTTAGGACTTCATAATTTGAAACTCGTCTCTGCAACGAAAAATAACACACTATGATATCTGTCTTGTTCAGATCATATACCATTTAAATATATACATAATAACTGTATTTACTTTTCTGTGTTAGTTTGTGGCTATGTCATCAGGGCTGGCAATGGCGGCACAGGGGGGGTGGCAATTCGCTTCTCGGTGGGGTGGGGGTGTCTTGACCTTGTTTAAAGGCAAAAGTGGGCGTCAGAACGTTTGTCCAAGACTCTGATGGGGGGGAGGGGGCGTTAATTTATTTTATGATCACTAATAAAGGGGGTACCTTTTCTAAAGCCATATTCTTTTAATCGAACTTCCGGTATGACCGCTGACCGCGACGCACGTGTTTAGATCGTGCTCCTGGGCTGTGTCTTTTCTAGCTCTGTCAGAGGTAATTTCTTCATCAAACCTCGGTGGAATAAGTCAGTTTAATGTCAGGTAAATCGAAAAAGAAAGCTAAGGGGTCAAACCAAGAGAAAACAAAAACTGTGCCAAAATACTTTCTGAGAAAGCAAGGAAATTTAGCCGAGGAGGTCGACAGCATACAGACACAGCAAGAAACAGGCGACAAAATGGCGGACAGCGAGACTGAAGTAGTGGTAACTGAACCGGCGGTGAAAATGGAGGCTATCGAGAAACTTTTTCATGGTCTTGAAAGCCGATTGACCAAACAAATTGATGATGTTAAAGCGGAGCTCCGAGGAGTGAACTCTAAAATCGATAGGATCGGGGCGGTGGTGGAGGATCATACGAAAACTTTGGAATTTCAAGGTCGAGATATAGAGGAGATAAAAGAGCGTACAATTCCAGGTGTAGCTGAAGAACTCAATGCCAAAATAAAAACGCTGCAGGAAAAAATCTTATTGAAAGACATTCACGACCGGAAGAGAAACCTTCGAATTTATGGTATACAGAAGGTAGAGCCCGAAAATACAAATGTAGTTGTGCGAAAATTCCTGACGGATGATTTACGTATCTCCGATGAAATTGTGAAGAGCATGACTCTCGTGTCGTGCCACCGACTGCCTCAGTATCTGCCCGTTCGTCAACCAGAAGTTGGTAGCAGTGTTCCCCCACCAGCAATTATCATTACAACCCTGACCGACGATGACAAAGATCTGATTCTGTCTTCCACTTTTAATTTAAAAAACACCAGAAAGTCAGTAAGAACGGATCTACCTCCGGAGATGAGAGTCGATCGCGGAAAAATGGCGTCAAAAGGGAGGGATTTGAGGGAAGCCACGAAATGTCAAACGCGTATTCGCGTAAATCGCACTGAGGTGTTGCTGGAGACCAGACAGAAATCGACGGATCCGTGGATGAAATATTCTTCCAACAAGGACAGCTTGTAATTATGACTCTGGTAAACTGTGTTGTCTGGTCAGTCACATAGCAAAGATTGTTGACGTTTTCCATGTAAGTATCAATCTAACTACATACCTACCTCTGGAACCTTTTACTTACCTCTGGAACCTTATCGGAATTTGGTGAGTTCTATTCTGCTATATGTGATCCAGTATACACAGAAACGCTGTAAATATTCTTGACAGTTCGGTAATGGTATCAGTTTGGTGACGGTAGTTTATTTCAATAACTGACACTCGGAAATTGGACACATGCTGGGTATGGGTATAGGCTTGGTTTGGTGTTTTTGTAAACCTGTTCGAACGACTGGCTTTAATGTTGCTACACGCGTACATGTACAACAAGTACATACTAAATCAAGGTTGACCCAGATATGCTGACCCAGGGTTGAGGTGTACACTTGATTGAAGAATCGTGTAGCACGATATAATGAGACACCGGTTCTACGAATAAATTAGTAATGTCCTTTTTCTGATCTGAACCTTGTAAATGTGTTATACAAATTGTATGCCGTACGGTACATGTATACTCTTGGTCAACTTTGCGGTTTGGGTAATGTCGCTGACAATGATGGGACTTGGTAATAGACCATTCCATTCCAACATGTACATAAGTGCAATTCGGTAAGGCGATGTAGAATGACCTTCACACTAGATGCAATCTTTGTTTTGCAAATAGGCCATGAAAGCAAAACTTATTCGCATGCTATACTCGTAGGCCTTTACTAGTCTTAATCGCTGTGCGTGAAGCAAGTTCCTACTGGACCGTTAGTCGAACATCACGTCCTCCATTGCTGCATATATTATGCAAATTTGAAAGGAACACTGAATTTTCGTACGCAAATCATTTCAGCATGATGCGTACTACATGCATTTTCAGAAGCTTCGCTACAGGGTCTCGGCGTCGTGTTACACCACGGTAGTTATTGTATCAGACTTTCTTCTTAAATGTTTACGGCATGAGGGTCTTGTGTGCGGGGCGGCCAGATTGTAAGTTGGACAGCTTAGCAAAACATTTTATATAATTAAATTACCTATCTAATAATGCGTTATACTATTGATGAATCTTGCATAGGTATTTATTCGCTGCTTATTTCTCCGGGTGGTGCCTGCCTCGTGTGCGGGACCGTCAGAAGAGCCCGTCATTATTTTATTGGCCAGATTGTTGAAGCCTGTTTCGCACAAGTGGTATAATATGTAACGCGTCACGAATAGTTTACCTAACAAGCAAAACAATCTCTATCGCCAGACTGCCACGAGAACTTTAGTTGACTGCCTCTGACAGAGCTCGAAGTTGCTCACAGCCCATACTAGGTCATGTCAATACACGGTTGTATCTATTTTTTAACTACTTTTTTTTTAACTGAACTTGTTCATTATTTCAAAGAAATATTTGGTGTAATGCAATTCATTTCTTTTGTTTTTCCACATTTTATTACGAAATACTATTTTGAAAGACCACTGATTTTCTTATACAAAAAAACAGCAGTCGTTTTTAATACATGTATATGTACGCCTAATACTGATATGGTACAGCCAAACTTAAATATGCTCTTTATTTGGAAAAGAAACTATCACCTAGAATATGGATGATATTTCGATATTCTCTATGAATTGTCAAGGCCTGTCGGACAAGAAAAAGAGAAATGATGTCCTACACTATATTAGACAGAAAATTTTTTCTATTTACTGTCTACAAGATATTCATATCAATGAAAATACAGAAAAGATAATGAGGAACGAATGGGGACATGATATGTACATAGCCCCGTATACTTCGAATTCTCGTGGGGTGGCCATTCTGTTTAATAACAATTTTCAGTACTCTGTACTGAAATGTACTAAGGATCCAAATGGGAACTATATTATATTAAACATTGCCCTATCGAACGATAAAAATATAACCATCGTTAATCTCTACGGACCAAATGATGACAGCCCAAATTTTTACAGTCAGCTGCTAGGGCAATTTACAGACTTTGATATGTCCGATATTATCATATGCGGAGACTGGAACATGGTTCTGGATCCTTCATTAGACCAAGATAATTATCTTCATATTAACAACCCAAAAGCAAGAGATGTAGTTTTAAAATTTATTGAGAATAATGATCTTCACGATGTTTGGAGAATACAGCACCATGACGAAAAAAGGTTTACATGGAGAAGAAGAAACCCAAGAAAGCAATCAAGACTCGATTTCTTCCTTGTATCGTCTAGTGTATTTAATGCAACTGTTTGTTCAAAAATAATCCAAGGATACAGAAGCGACCATTCGGCCGTACTAGTAAAATACAACATTTCGGACAGAAAGCGAGGACCTGGTTATTGGAAAATGAACAATTCTCTTTTAACGGACAAGGAATATCTAACCATAATAAACAAAACGATCTTAGAGAATATAATGTTTTACGCTAAAGAAACCCTTACTACAGAAAACTTAAATACAATACCTGTTGAGCAAATCAAGCTAAAGATCTCTGATCAATTGTTTTTGGAAGTGTTATTAATGGAAATTAGAGGTAAGACTATATCTTATTCGTCGTGGAAGAAAAAAAAAGAACAGGAAACCGAAAAAAAGCTAGAACAAAACATCGAAGAACTAGACAAAAGGATTAGTGCAGACTTTATTAACGCAAGTGTAACTGACATACAAAATTTAATTACATTGAAGCAAAATTTAGAATACTTACGAAATCAAAAGATGGACGGAGTAATGATTAGATCAAAAGCAAGATGGTATGATTTGGGCGAAAAACCGACGAAGTACTTTTGTGCTTTGGAAAAAAGAAATTATCAATGTAAAGTTATCCACAAATTGGTGACAGACAACGGGGAAATCATGGAACAAAATGATATATTAAAAGAGCAAAAAAATTTTTATGAAGAGCTATATTCTGTAAGGGAAGTAGACAAAGATTCATGGGCAGAAGTTTTTGGTTGTGAGAACTATAATAAAATGAGTAAGGAAAAATCCGATTCCTTAGAGGGTATCGTTACGTATACAGAGCTCTCCGAAGCCGTAAAAGGCATGAAAAACGACAAAAGTCCAGGTCAAGACGGATTCTCAGCTGAATTTTTTAAAGTGTTTTGGAAGGACATAGGACCTTTTGTGCTCCGGTCTATTAATGAATCCTATCGAACTGGACAGTTGTCAATAAGTCAGCGGAGAGGAATAATAACTTGTCTACCAAAACCCAATAAGGATCGTCACCTTATGAAAAATTGGAGACCAATTACTTTACTCAACGTTATTTATAAGATGGCATCAACATGTATAGCAAACCGTATTAAAACCGCATTAAATGAGCATATACATGAAGATCAAAAAGGATTCATAAAGGGGCGGTATATTGGGGAAAACACACGACTTCTGTATGATATTCTGTTCGAAACTAAAGAAAACAATATACCCGGCATGGTTTTGTTGGTAGATTTCGAAAAAGCTTTCGATTCGATTTCGGTTGAGTTTTTGATGAAAACATTGGATTATTTTGGATTTGGGCATTCCATCAAAAGATGGGTCGATATCTTTTATGCTGAGATTTCATCTTGTGTTATACAGAATGGTCACTTCTCTGGAACATTTTCGGTTGAACGGGGCTGTCGCCAGGGTGACCCCATTGCGCCTTACCTCTTCATTTTATGCGCAGAAATTTTGGGAATACTTGTAAGGGATAACACAAAGATAAACGGGATTATTTTAGGGGGAGAAAACATAAAAATTAGTCAATATGCGGATGACACAACCTTTTTTCTTGATGGCACAGATTTGTCGCTGAGGACAGTGCTGAACACATTGCATCTGTTTTTCCGTGCCTCCGGCCTTCGAATAAATATAGAAAAAACGCATGCTGTTTGGATAGGAAGTCGGATTGGATCAAATGTAAAATTGTGTGCTGATGCTCATTTGCAATGGGACATTGAATCTTTTACTACTTTAGGAATAACTTTTAGACCTGATCTATTTAGATTGAATGAGCTCAACTTCAGCAGAAAATTTGATGCTATTAGACATACACTTGATAGTTGGAAAAGGAGGGGCCTATCGACTTTGGGCAAAATAACTGTGATTAAATCTATCGCTATTTCCAAAATTACTCATTTATTTACCTCTTTACCCAACCCACCAGAGGAATTAATAAAAGAACTGAATAAGATTATTTACGGATTTTTATGGAACAATGGTCCCGACAAAATTAAGAGGAAATTAATAGTAAAAGATTTTAAGGATGGGGGCTTACGAATGCTCGATGTTATTTCATTTGTAAAATCTCTTAAAATATCTTGGCTAAGAAGGTTTTATATTTCAGACACAAAATGGTCCCGATTATTAAAACATTCCTTAGGTGATGTTTCTATATTTAGTGTCGGGGCTCTGTATTTCGATAATATCATTACAGCTATTCACAACCCATTCTGGAAAGATGTATTGTTAGCATGGAAAAACTTTATTATGCAGGAAAGGATACAGGATCTGAATTGCAATGAAATTTTGAACCAGCCTATTTGGTTTAATCATTATCTAACCAAATCCGACTTCTTTATCCGTCATTGGTATAAAAACGGTGTAGTATTTTTTAAAGATATACTTGACCACAATGGCAAAGTACTCTCCTTTGATATAGTTAAAGCACGGTTTAAAATTCGCGGTACTATATTGGATTACCGGCGTTTAATACACAACATTCCGGTGTTTTGGATATCAAAACTACAAAATTATAATAAATTGCAGTCCGACATCTATGTTCCCCCCATTTTGCCTTATGTCAGTAAGTTAATTGAAAATGAAAAAGGTTGTAGAAAATTTTATGATGTATTCGTTCATAACGATGTGATGTCTCTGTCTCAGGCAAGATGGGAGGAACTGTTGGGTATCGCTCTGAACTGGAGACCTATATATGCCTTGCCGAAAAAAACAACTTCGAATATTCAACTACAGGACTTCCAGTTCAGGGTTATACACAGATGCCTTACCACAAATGTAATGCTTGTTAAATTGGGTATCAAGGAGAGTAATTTGTGCACATTTTGTGTGCAGGAAAAGGAAACCATCAGCCATCTATTTACTGAATGTAACAAGGTGAAGGAAATCTGGCGTGATCTTAGGGCCTGGTTTCTAATTGCGACAAGGCAAAGACATAGAAATCTCATGTATAAACATCTTATTTGGACTTCCTGCAAAATTTCTGCTAGAAAATCATCTAATTATTTTAACCAAGCAATATATATACAAGGCCAGATGCCGGGACACAAATTTGGATTTCCTTAGCCTTAAAAATACCCTGAAAAGTAACTTTGTATTAGAAAAGTACATTGCTGTTTCTAACATGAAAATGGAAAAGTTCGAAAGGATCTGGGCTCCAGTAGTTGCAAGCCTGTCTGATTAATTTGTACACAGGCCAATTACTACTAAATGTATTATTTAAATAAGTGGCTTTTCATGCATGTCAGTATACTCAATATAAATATCTTCGCTGAAATGGAATGTACATATACACTAGTGTATATCATTCATATATATACAAGTGATGTGAGTGTGTGTAATAATATATACTTGCTTTGATAAAAACGGCTGTTGAATAAAAAAAATATACTTTGCATCTTTTTGTCCACCTCGACAGAATTTAATGGTTTTCCATGGCGGACGAAACGTGTTTTGTATGAAATTCTATGTAAGATTCTCCCAAATTTTGGAACGAAACCATCATTTACAGAAATGCTTTCATGAAGAAATTCGGACATGCAGTGTGAAACATTGTTTGCAGTAATGTAGTATACCGGTAACGCTGCAATGGCCATACTAATCATAATTTCAGAGGTAGATTTTCTCGATCATCCACAGTGAACAGATGATCCGGGGCATAGCATACTCCCCATGAATGCGGCACTTTTTCGGATGTATATCCACGTTCACTGGCTTCGCAGGAATTAATCCATAGTCCATATGAATTATTTTAATTTTTTAAAATATTTAATCAGATGAAAACACATCACTCTCACATCTGCTCCACAAACGACAGAGACAATCACAATTGAACATCGATCTATCCTCAATGTAGGGTTGAGTAGATATACATCGATGGAGTCCCTCTAAAAAATTCGTAACTGTGATTGATAGAGAACGGATGATTCTTTCACCGCATTTCTATCCCACAGGGCTCTTTTGAGTCCGATCGTCACCATTCCTTGTCCCCCAGGTCAATTTACATGGAGCCCCGGACCATTTATATTTATTTACGTGCGAGTTTTGGAAAATGGATGATAAGGTTTCGGTAAAACCTGTTGTTGACTCAAGGAAAAAAATCCGACTATCCGAGCATGCAGCGCATTGATTTAATCTAGTGGCTTAGTTAGGGCAAAACGAACCCATCAATTATTTGAGAGAGCTTGTTTTGTCCTTTTTACTGAAAATCCAATTTTAAAGACTAAATTCATTGCCTCTGGAAACGGATAGTCGGTTAAGAAATCTTGTGCTGACTGCTGAACCAATCCATCTTCTTCGTCTAGAGGTACAAATATGCAGACACCATCTTGAGGTAACGCAACGGACTGTACGACCCTCCACGCACTCCGGTTTGGAAGGAATTTCGCACCCTTTTTGGGGCAATCGCCAGCCTGATTTGCATGTTAGTTTTCGCGCTGTCATGAGATAGTGTCTATCCATTAACTTCACACCCAACGATGGTCGTAAGTCAACTTTACTTCTCCCAGAATCAGATTGGAAACGTTCCAAATATCGCCAAATATGCGAAGCTGAACTGACCTTCCGTACTCTATATCATCATCATTATAAAGTTAAGCCGTTAATGGGTGACAGGGCCTAACAACGCCAGGATTACTGTCTTGAAGTCGACTTTGGCTGCCGGAGATTGATTTATTCCGCTGCCATAATTCTCCCACCTGTCCTGTCTCTGGTTGACTTGAGTAAGATTTATTCAATTGGCTCGCGAAATCCAGACAATTGCATCAAATATTTCAACCTGTTGCACTTACGGAACTTGTCAATAGTCAATGGCGATAGTTACTGTCCGACAATTCAGACAAAAGAAACATTCTGTTTGATTCTACGTGGGTTCCTTGCTTGTAGAAACAGACAGGCTTCTGAGTACATGTTTGCTTTAGTTTGCTCGGAATTATGTGGTAGCAGTGGTCGCACACACACCTCTAAAACATAAGTTAAGGTCAATTTCCGTATCCTGCTTGGGACTATGGTCCCATTAGTCCAGTCATTCTACGACCAAATAAGGACAAACCCGCCATTCGCTGCGACGGAAGGTTTCTGAGCTATTTTATATTCAGAAATGTTCTGGGAAATCTGTCAGGCGTCTTGGTGAATTTTGCCAGTGTTAGCCTCAGAAAATTGGGAAAATACAGATGGCGCTGTAAATTCATAAATATTATCAACATGATCAATGCTTTTAACATAATGAAGACAGAAACATGATCTGTCTTTCTTCGTGACTTTGTGGATACCAGTAAAGCAATTTTATGTCAAATTAGAGACATATGGTACGTCATATATGTTATGATTGACTAACATTTGCGACAGATAGCAAAACGAAAGTTCAACTTCAGTGGATTGATTAGAGCTAAACAAATGAACGCAAATGCTGAGGTCAAAACTGAGTATGATATGAATGGTACTAGGGAGTCTTGTACTTGGGAAAATGAAGTTGCACTCACAATATATCATATCTACTCGTCACCCAATCGGGGTAGACTTACGATATATAACATCTTAGTGGCGGGGTGAGAATTTTAGCTTCTTGAAATAGTTACGAAATAGTTAAGTAGGAAAAAACGTTGTGACTGCTAATGGTATTGGCTATGATAGTAGACAGCGAAACGAGGGTCAGTTGCTTCTGAAATTTCATCATAACACATGGCAAGTTAATGTAGGATTGCTCTGTTCTACCAGAGAATCCTGCTCCAGTGAAGCAGCTCCGAATCAGTGGAATCTCGCGCATGAAAAATAATGTTGCTGGCGATTGCCCACTGAGAGCAATCAGCTCAGAAGGATTGCGCTCGAGAGATAATAGATTAGCGCAGAGTTAAGTTGATAAATATAATAATGAAATTATTGCCTTGTTGTGAGGGGAATATGCAGATTCGTTGCCCCTCGGCTGTGCATATTGCCCTCGTCTGCGGCTCGGGCAATATGCACACTCTCGGGGCAACAAAACTGCTTATTCCCCTCACAACAAGGAAATATTTTCATAATATTTTGTGAACGTCAGCTTGCTTTTGAATGTTGGATATGATGTTCATTTTAAATATTTGTGTTTTGGTATAGGTTGCTTATATCGAGTGGTTGGGATCGAGACACCACCAAGAAACCTATATTTCTCGAAATCAATGAGAATGGGTGGAACCGGTACTGAATATGTAGTAGTCTGTAGAGGGTTAGGAATATGTGATAACGGACTACACTTGGCTGATTTTAGTCTCAAGCGGTGCTGAATCTCGCAGCTGCAGTAACGTTGCAGAAACTAGAAATTGGGGTATACCTGTGCCTTTTGCGCAGTGGGGTATATCATCATTTCCCTTGGTTGGACTGACATTGTGGCGGGCTTTAACGAGTATAGTTTTACGTACCAATTTTAGGCATTATACAATTACTATTATGACCATGATACTTGTCATCTTAATTCGATCTGCTGTCAGGGAAATTTTCTTTTTCCATTCGGTGTTCCAATTCTGATATATTTGTTATTTAATGTTTTCGCCTTCGTGACAAAGCAGCAGCGGACCAGCTTTTATACTTTTGCATACACCAGATACCCATCACAATGTATCGGGTACCATAACATACAATGTCATCTGGCACTAGACACATTGTTGATGTTATCGACGTTCATGTAAACTTTGACCTTCTGACAATTCTGTCACGTGATTTTGCTACGCATTGTGGGTGAAAAAGCGCGCGCGTCTGAGCGTCAGCCATTTTGATGTACAAAAATACCTGACTGTCGTAATGCATACTTGATTGTTATTTGTTCTTTCGTATCACGTGATTGTTGCGAATGGACAGAAAATCGTATCGGTTTTTTTTAGATCATTGCCATAAGTCAAGTTCAATCATAGCAGCATGATATTGTTGACTCAGTAAGGACGATATGTGACGACAAAACACTATACTGATGATTCCGTTGAAGGTCGGAAGTATTATAAGACATGCAAGAAAAAATAATAAAAGAAAAAGAAAAAAATAATCCCCAAAAATCATCCAAGAAAGCAGCAGGATTTCCTTCAGATTAAAAACGCTGGAAACAGTTTTGCAATGATACCGGTAGTGTTGTGGCCTCTGGTAACGTAAAAATACGCAGGTGGTAATCGAAATTGATATTCCTACGAAGTAGGCTACCATTTGCAAATTGTCCGGTAATAAGTGAGTGAGTCAGTCAGTCCATCCGAATCATTTCTGAGCTGACCGAATTCTGATGAAAATTTGATTTAGAATTATTTTTTTTATTATTTATTGATGGCTCAGCGAGTGCACTGTCATGCCCATCGGGAACCCTTGACTGTATGTTTCACTGTGACTTTTGAAGGTTCCCTGATACGGCATATCATGTTGGACACACCGGTTCTCGTAAAATCACCGAAGTTAAATGACATTGAGCTCGGTCAAGACTTGGATTGGTGACCTCGTGCTGTACTGCTAGGCTGATAAGTGTCCAGGGTAATAGAACCGAGGGCGATAATACTTGCTACGCTAATGACTCACCAGCGGTGACATCTGGGAAAGTTAATAGTACCATACCGACTGTCAATTAGAGACTGCTATATAAATTCTCTCACACATAGGGCCCCCAAGTCGTCTCTCGAGTACACACTTAAATCATATCCAACCCTACTTCGTAGGTCCTGTGACAGATTGTAAAAAAAATTCGAATCTTATATTTTATCAATAATTAAATATTATGTTTGCTGTGGTTCCAGGTAAACTGAAGATGGATTACTTCGAAAAATATACAATATGAGTTGTATGCATCGATGAAGACTTTTACATTATATTTTGTTAATTTAAACTCGGACTAATATATTTATTCGCTAAGCACAGTGCCCATATAAGGCATTCGAATCAATACATGGATACCGCAATTTACAGAATGGGACAGATTGCATGATTACATTCCATAGGGAGAGGAAGCCAAAGGACTGCAAAATGATATATAACTTGTAACGCCATGCTTGTAAGGTGGTCGAAAATTTCGTATGGTCAACAGCCAGCTATGGAGATCAGGATCTGACGCTAGTGTTGAGTGAAGGATGGGTTGTGGGTCGCCGGCATTGCGCATCTCCGATCTATTATCTTCTTACTTTATATTCACTCCCTTCCACCTCGACCGCATCTGCCTTAAATTAGGGTCCACATTTGTTTGGATATAGTCTATATTCCCATTCTCTAAAAAAACTTGAGTGAACTGTTCCACTCAAGTTTGAGTGAAATGTACCTTTTCACTCAAACTTGAGTTACTTTTCCCTCAACTTGAGTTACTTTTCACCCAACTTGAGTTAAACCCACTCAAGTTCACTCAACTTGAGTGGGATGCATTTGCACTCTTATGCTTGATGAGTGACTGTCACTCAAGTTGAGTGCATTTAACTCAAGTTGAGTGAAAAGTAACTCAAGTTGAGTGAAAATCTCACTCAAGTTTTGAGTGGGATGAATTTTCACTCTTACTTGAGTGAAATTTCACTCAACTTTTTTTTAGAGAGCATCCAAAATGTCAGCTCCGACCAAATTCAAAATATTGTAAACGGACAATGTGGCGGGACTATTGTAAATGGACAAAATATTGTAAATGTGGCGGGACTATCGCTTCCACATGAATGAAATCTAATTTGTATGATTGTCCGAGTCAGCGTCTCGATTTTAATGTAGATGTCATTGAATTTCCAACGTTGTATTGCTAACAAATTATGTAGTATTACAAAAATGCTATGCATTTCATTAACTATTATCTTTTTTTCTTTCACTTTTAGGTATCTACCTGACAATAGTGATGTCGCTAACGTCATTGTCAGTAATAATGACCGTCTTTGTATTGAATCTCCACCATCGGGGTCCCAGTAAAGAGCCCGTTCCAATATGGTTGAAGAATTTGTTCCTCGGAAGGGTGGCCAAGTGTCTGTGTCTTCCCGGGAGAGAACCTCGCTACAGAGACTACTTCAGCGCCGATGCAACGCAGTTTCTTAGGAAAGTTTCTCTGAAAATGACCATAGAAAATATGGCACAGGAACTGAAGGATGATCTAGAAAACGGCATGGCCGACACCATACTGGATCCTAGCGGTTCGCCGTTCAACAACGAAAAACCGGCCGACAATCGGCCTAATTCCAATTTACCCAATGACCATTTTCGAAGAACTAATAAGAACCCCAAAAACATTTCAAAAACAAATGAAGAGATTTTACGAGCTCTGAAGAGGTTGATCGAAAAACATGACCGCGAGGATCACGAGTACGAAATCATACAAGAGTGGAGAAAAATAGCCCAGGTGGTGGACCGCATACTATTTTGGATATTTCTCACTGGGACTCTCGTCTCCACTGTGACTGTTCTTGTGATTGCCCCATTATCTAGAGGGTTTTAATGCTTGATATTACATTACTATTTGCCTATCACAGCCCGCAATTGTGGTGGGAGAACGTCTACTTATAAATTGTAATTGACCTCTTCGAATCAGGCCACTGATCGAATGAAGATAGAAGAATGAACGCCAGCCGAGATCATATCGCGCGGGTTATTTATGTGTCAATAATAGGAAGAATCAGATAGAAGGGACTGCTTGCCAAGACAAATCGAATCGTGCTAGGGCGAGTCGGTGAGATTGGCGCTGCAGCTGTTTGGACTGAGAAGAGAAAGAGAAATATCGTGGATAAAAGAGGTGAAGAGTCGAGAGGGGTCATCGCTCAAAAACACCGTTCCAGACTAAAGGCGGTGATTACCCCTCAGTGATTGAAATTCGAGTATGGCATTGCAATTACACCGACCTTCTTGCGGGTGAAAAAAGTCGGAATGTGGAAGAGACGGACATACAAAGCTTTGCTGATCGACTATTTTCGAACGTTCAGGAAAAGAGGATTGGAAAGTCTGTTTTTTCTTCAAATATAAAACCCTGATATGCTAATTCTGATAATGGGCTAGAGGTTCAGAACTACACGTGAACGGAAATTTCATTAAACTACGAGATTGCACATCGCCAGTTAATGATAAAAAGGAGCCTGCTTTCTGATACGTTCGATTCTTATGCGTCTTTTTGTGTGCAACGATATCATGCATGCTCATTTGACCGCGAGATCATCCGTATGGGGAACAAACAACAATTTCAATGAATGTCCAGAACTGTGTGTGCAGAGACGAATTTACATTGAGCTACGAAAATCAAGACGCACACTTATGGGATTGCTGAAAATCATACTTATCTTCAGTCTTCGATTCTTATATATAGTGTTGAAATACACATATCTATGTACATTATCATTGAACATCTTCGACCAAAGTGTGATCATTTCATTGTGCAGTGAGAGATATTTCATATTCACGCATTTACGGGTGGGTATTTCATGTCAGCAGGCATCTGGTGTGGCCAGGTTGTACGGTCCTGTATGTCGGCTGAGCGATCATGGCTGAATTTGGAATTAATATTTCATGGTCAGTCGAATACAAATTTCCAAATTTCAATAACGTTACCAAAATGAGTGACTGAAGTCCACTTCGACTGTTTCTGTATTGAAAACAATAGCAATATTCCAACAGTGTTGATATATGACGTTTTAATGGTTAATCTCTTTCAAAAATTACCTCACATATTTGGCGATAATCTCTCTGACTTAGTTTTCACAAAATAAAATGACAAATCAGGATAATATAATTTTTCGTTTCATTATATGAACTTCTATGAAAATTTATAATTAAGTTACTGACTTAACAAATTTCAGTGATGATTATTTTTTCCTTTAGGATAAATATGTCTGGAATGGTAAGATAGCCTTATTTGTGTCGAAATTCTTCGTAAAAGAGCGAAAAAGTCGTCCAAAATTTCTTCATGGTCAATTTCGTGGTAAATTTCAAGTAAGGAAGACAACTCCTGTATTAATTGTTCGTCCTTTTGTTACAGTTTATAATAACTCATAGAATCAGATTTCAGATATCTGTTACTGATCTCTATTATCGATATCGTCGTCATAAAGCAAGAACAGTAAGGTGAATCAAATTCGTACTTGACGGTCCCGGAAAAAGTGCCGACACAGCTAAATGATGAGTACCGTGGTGCCACATGCCTGCAACTGGGATATACGAACTATCACTAGATTGAAGTTATCCCTTAACTTCAAGCGAAGCGAGGTTATACATTTGGATTGTATTACACTCATGCTGATCATGGGTGCTTGCAGCGATCAAATCCTTACGTGATGTCAAGGAAATACGTGCATGTCATTCCTGAACAATACGGGTGATTCATATTAGATGTTTCAAATATCTCCATACATTTCCGGATTATCTGTATAAAGTATGAAATAAAAGTCTTTTGAACTCGATCTCTGTCTGGAACAGTTATTCTGGTCAAGTGATCCGGAAATCATATCAACATGCCAAACATCTTCCAGTTCGTGACAGTAAGCCATACTTGTGCAACAATCCAAACTGTACTTTCAAAACTCTGTGGCAATTGTGGCTGATGAAACAATTTAGAAAGAATTCTTCGCCATTCTCATTGTCATTATCAATTGAGTTAAGAGTGAGATCCAATGTACCCATGTACTTCAAAATCCTCATGGTGCTCATATGAACAGTCACAATCACAGCGTGACAGATACATCATTCTCTAGATGACGACTTTACAACTATTATTATGGATTAATAATACTGATCAGCGATACGGATTTTATATTTTTGGAACATCATGATGTCTTGTCGGCATCATTGAAAACTGTTGACCGCTTCTCTCTTGCAGGAAACTAGCATATGTTTATGTATACTATGATTGTCTTTTTGAATTTGGTGCTAATACTGTTATATGGAATATGGAATAGGTCTTTGGATTATGGACGCGGATATTCTTTAATGGACGACGGCTGAATTATGAATGACGGACTAGACGCTTGTAATCCAATAGCCTCTCCACTTTGATTCTCATCAGAAAGTAAAGAATTCCCTGTTGAAGAAAGTTTAGTCAATGGGTAGTTTGCCACTTCTCTTGTCCGCACTTCTCTTGTCCGCTCAAACACATACGGTCATAACCTGAGTCCACCTATATCAGTAAAATACAATAGAACGGTTGATTACGGCTTCTATCGGCTAGGAAACCCCGTTTCCAGCCATGTCAACCTAGCGAGACGACGAATATTCCGCTATCGGTTGGACACATCGATAACATGTAATTTGATCTTCCTGGCTGTAGAACTAAAGAAATCGCCGTGATGTTCATGTCAGGATTTCGCCAAACAGGATTATGAGCGACCAATAACTTCCAACGTCGAGGCGCGGATGACCGAGAAGCTTATCGGGATTTCGGCTCATTTGGACCGACATACGGCTATGGGTGACTTGTAATATCTCCAGTTTATCTGGGGATTAATATTTTAATGGTGTTTCAAATACCAACGTAAGTAACTGAGCTACCGATTTTAAATAGATAATAAGTCAAGGAAAAGACGATATAATCCAAATAACGGACGGATGAGCCAACAATGGTAATGGAGAGCGATTCAGACCAAACTCTGATTCGTAGTGTTAATTAAAGAACCAAATTAACAAAAATACAACAGGTTACAAAAAGAAAAATCTGTGGTGAAGACATTTCAGGTTAGGAATTCGGAGGAATGAGGTATAAGTATATATGAACGAGTATTGTGTACAATATTTTAGTAAATATGGGGCGGCGCTCACTGACCATTCAGAGGGAAATATGTTTAGCCTGTTTGTACGGCCCATACCGGCGAGACTAGAACATGAACAAATAAGCAAAGTCCACTTTAATTCACACGTGCTAACGACATGCGCCATTGAACAAGATAGAGAAAATAAAATAACAGGGCAACAGTTTGGTTCCAAATGATCTTTGTCAGCTTAGAGCATTTCGATAACAAACTCAACCTAGGGACATAAGCTGGTGAAATACAGGACATTTCACACTGCAGACATTTCGCCATTCAGATTCCTACCCCCCGCGGATATTTTCCGCGGCAGATATTTCCCCCTTCCTGTTTATTCTTGGATTACGACTTAGTACTAATGTGTTACAAAGTAGAACTATTGATAAAGACAATTTGGAGTATTTTTTTTGTAAATATATTTTCAATAGGCTTGCTTCGACATGATTTCCTCCTCCTTATCCACGTTCAACATACTGTTAACAAGTTCTGTATGACTTAGTAAAAAGTTGTAACAAAGTTATAATTAAAAGAAAAAATCGATTTTGATTTGATATGATTTCAGACAATGACTCATGGTATCAATGAAGACAAGCTAGACATTGTTGGATAATATTTTAGGGCCAATTTGGCAATGTTCACGGAGTTTTTTCTTTCAAATTTATTCACCAGTTCAAATAATTACTTAATTTCTAAAACCAGGTAAAAAATATTATTTGGTTTGTTATTTTTATCCTGAGAGTTTGCCTGGCTGTTGCCTGAGTAGAATCAGTCGGTGCTTGATGCAATGAAATGTTTGTCTTTAAACCCACCGATTAAACCTTTATTATCCTGACTCAGCCTATGGTTGACATTAGATAAGTAATTGTTTAGTATTTCTTTGAGATTCATTTACAACACATATAAGGGAAGTGGAAAGAGGTGCCGACATACTGAGAGAGTCACATGACTTCACAGTATAGTCTTCCGGTTAAACTATTCTAAAGCACATACCAAGAATCTGACGATTCGTGATATGTGTTAGGTACGCATTTATGGTACCTGTTCATGTGGCAACTTGGATGATATGACCTCACGGCCCCTAGCACCGGCATAAGCGGTATTAGATATTAGATTTATTATTGTGTGATATCTGTTAACTTACATGCATATCATGTATGCTATTATTCAATCATGCAAAATGTAGACGGAAAATTATAATATGTATAACCTAAATATGCATTATCTCTAAATAGTTAAATAACACAGACAGTTATTAACTTATACTATAATTGTTTAATCATGTCAAATTATAGAAAAAAATAAATAAAAAATAAAAACAAATAGGAAAATATGCTCACAATTGTTTTTGTCAATATTTCAACCTTGGTACACATTCGTACGAATCCAAAGTACAAGAATATACAGAAAGGGGTAAATGTCCTAAGAGGGAAAAGTCTGTAAGGGGAAATGTCCGCGCAGGAAAAGTCGTAGGGGGAAATGACTGAAGGGGAAATGTCCGCTCACCAAGCTGGTGATATGTATTTATTTATCGAATATCAATTTTGTTACGAAAAAACAGTAATTGTTTAATTTTTGACTATCTGCACATTTTGACGTTTCTTCGATATCAATCAAATGATCTAAACTGGATATGCACTAATACTTAAATTCCAACGATAAAGTTAATGATCTCAATCCCGGACTTAATTATAATTGAAGGTAATCCGTGAACAATATATTTTACCAGATATCAGCGACATATGGATCTGATCTCTTCCCGAAGCCTACAGCCTGTTGCAGTTCAATTTATAACTGGTTTAATCTTGGGGAATATGCAATATGCACCAAATTATCACAGAAAGGACTATTATATTACACTGATTATAGTTCTGGCAGCTTGAGGTTAAAACTACAAATGTGGTCCAGTTTTCATTTATCAAAAATATATCCTTTGTTGTAAGCATGGGAAAAATTGCAACAGTATGAACCGCAAATTCAAGCCTGCCGCTGCTATCGGGGCACATTTATTTAGGACTGACTTAATTTATCTCGAAAATCCAGGGTTGGGCCTTTTCAATGTTTACCAAGGAAGATCTTTACTAAGCCGCACATATAGAAGATATGTGGTATTCATACAACAAAAAGACATGTAACTTTGCCCTGGAAAATAATTTGGATAATATGTATCGACATAGGATAATGATAATAAGATTAGATCAGATTAGATATCTAACCTCACCCGGATATAATAAATTCACAAATTATGTCTCATTGATTCCATGGGCTGAAATGAGGAGAGGCAGCGTAACTTTGCTCGGTCCTTCCCCCTCCCGCATCCCCCCACCCCACATCATCACCCCAGACCAATACGCTGAATTATATCACTGGGAAGATATACCAACGTTACTTTGAAAATGCCGCTGTATGCATGTATGCGTTGAAAGGAACGTTCTTGTAATATCCCAATATTAATACCTTCCACTCCTTACTAATTCCATTTCTGCACGTATAACTGGGTGTGTGCTCGCGATATTTATAGACACCAAATCTGTTTGAGAACAAACACTATGTATCGCCTTTTGAAACACGACGTCGCGTTTCAAAAGGCGCGGCGTTTTGAAACGCGACGTCGCCTTTTGAAAACGCGACGTCGCCTTTTAAAAAACACGACGTCGCGTTTCTTTCCTATCTTTTAACATTGCCAAACAAGACGTGGGTGAAACACGACGTCGCCTTTTGAAAACGCGACGTCGAGTTCCGTTGTGTCGAGTTTTACAATGCAAAAACATAGGAAAGAAACGCGACCTCGCGTTTTAAAAGGCGACGTCGCGTTTTAAAAGGCGACGTCGTGTTTTCCAAAAGGCGACGTCGTGTTTTAAAAACGCGACGTCGCGTTTCGAAACACGACGTCGCGTTTCAAAAGGCGACGTCGCGTTTCAAAAGGCGAAATAGAACACCATAGATAAGAGACGCACCCGTCCTGCCTCACGAACATTTATCTCTACCGTTGCCTCGGCCCTTGACATCAAAGACCGACCGCTGGGATATAATCGGTGATTTATTTATTTGTCACTACTAACGGAAACACATTTGGGGCACCTAAACGCTGATTTTTACAAACGTCACCAGTATAATCAGTTTAAGGGGACGATAACACCGGTGACATTAAGGAAAATCAGCTGTATGGGTTAGACCAATAGGAAAACGGGGCAAGTTACTGGTGATTTTTTGGCACTTTGTAAACACAGCTTGTTCACAGTGAACGTTGCATGGCTCCAGGATGTTTGTTTTACATGCTATCGTTGGCACTAGTGACCCCTCCCCCCCCCCGCTGTTGTATGGCAACTTTCACGAATATTCAGCATTCCCCATTTTTTTAATTTTAAAATAGCTTTCAAAGTAATGTTTGTCAAATAAGAGCGTGGGACGTCTAAACACATCTTGCGGCTGTGAAATAAACGAAGCTGTTTCGGTTCAAGTGTTACCAGGTGGCTACCGTTGAGGTGACACAGGCGCTCATGAAAGGAAGTGCATTCTCTCCATAAAGTAAAAATGAGTGAACACAGCAGTTGATGAGAAAAACAGGAATGAGACTCTTCACTGTTTATCCACTTTCAGATATTTCTGTTGCACATTTGTCCAGTGCCAGGTACCAACTCTTGGACAGAAAGTCTTAAAGTGCAACAGAGATACCTGAAAACAGCTAAACATGTGAAATGTCTCATCCCTGTGTCCGATTTCATGTATTTCCACATTATGTAGAGAATGCACGTTCTATGCAATTCAAATCACTTTTTATCCGTGGTCCGTCGTCCGTCCGTTGTCAGTCCGTCCGTAAACAATTCTTGTTATCGCGATTTCTCAGGAACTGCATCATTAAACTTTCACAAATTTGGTACACAGGTTCCCCTTGGGGTCTAGTTGTGCAAGATACCTTTTCTGGTCCGATTCGAAAACCCAATATGGCCACAAGGCGGCCATGTTGGATTTCCCCATGAAACTTTGTTATCGCGATTTCTCAGGAACTACTGCATGGATCTTTCTCAAATTTGGTACAGAGGTTCCTCTTTGGATCTAGTTGTGCAAGATATCTTTTCTGATCCGATTCGAAAATCCAATATGGCCACCAGGCAGTCATCTTGGAATTCGCCATGAAACTTTGTTATCGTGATTTCTCGGGAAGTACTGCATGGATCATTCTCAAATTTGGTACACAGGTTCCCCTTGGGGTCTAGTTGTACAAGATACCTTTTCTGGTCCGATTTGAAAATCCAATATGGCGACCAGGCAGCTGCTATCTTGGATTCCCCCTTGAAACTTTATCGTGATTCCTCGGGAAGTACTGCATGAATCTTTCTCAAATTTGGTACACAGGTTCGCCTTGGGTTCTAGTTGTGCAAGATACCTTTTTCGGTCCGATTCGAAAATCCAATATGGCCAACAGGTGGCCATCTTAGATTTCCCCATGAAACTTTGTTATCGTGATTTCTCAGCAAGTACTGCATGGATCTTTCTCAAATTTGGTACACAGGTACTTGAGGTCTAGTTGTGTAAGATAGCTTTTCTGGTCCGATTCCAAAATCCAATATGGCCTCCAGGCGGCTATCTTGGATTTCTCCATGAAACTTCATCTTGATTTCTCAGGAATTACTGCATGGATCTTTCACAAATTTGGTACAGAGGTTCCTCTTGGGGTCTAGTGCGAGATACCTATTTTGGTCCGATTCGAAAGTCCAGTATGGCCACCAGGCGGCCATCTTGAATTTCCCTATGAAACTTCTGCATGAATCTTTCTCAAATTTGGTACACATGTCCCACATGGGGCCTAGTTGTGCAAGATAACTTTTCTGGTCCGATTCGGAAACGTTACGCTTAAAATTAATATGGTATTCCCGAGTTGTGAAGTTGCATCACAAGAGTCGGCGGATCAAACATTGGGGCATATTCTATATATTTACTTTAGAGAATATCCATACCTTCACCTTCTATATCAAAGAGTTCGAATGATTCTGAATTAAAATGTATTTCTTCAAATTTTAAATCAGTTTACTTTACTTCATGCCGTTGCAAGTGAACTGCCCTACTGTTTCGTCTGCCGACTACACGAAGGAATGTCACTCTTGTGACACAACGTCACAACTCGATAACTGTAGACTACTGCGTGTTTCGATCCGAGGGAGATAATCAGGATTCAGATACTTTCAAAGTTTCAACATAACTGCACGGACCGGATCCCTTCAGTATTAAGTTTGTACCATCTTACTATTTTCGAGCATGGTATTTTAAAAGCGATATCTCAACTAGCCCACTAAACAGAACAGAATTAGCATTTGTTCATAATTATAAAATCTTAAGTATGTTCCATAGCTCATGCCAAAGTGTCAAAGAAATTTGTCTTCGCTTCCAGTATCCAATGATGACACGTGCAAAACCAAATGCTACAAGACAAAGACGAAGGATGCTCCGGACATTCACTTTCAGACTAACTTTGCTCATTTCACTTGTACTATAACAACCGACATCAAGTACAGTTTCTAGAAATCTAGAAACTCCTGAAACTTAGATAATAGCTTGGTGTTTTTCAGTGTCTCTTTTTCGCTCAGATTCGAAATTCTGCAAACAAAATTACAAATCAATCGTTTGTTCTTAGTAACAATGGACAAAAAGATCCTCGTCATTAGCTTACAATTATCGGACAATGGTGGGCGCCAAGTTCCTTCAGGATCTCTCGGTCGTCGTTCCGGAGATAGGAGCAAAATAACAAAACAATGGGGGGGGGGAGTGCCCCGCAGGCCAGGTACGTTTAAAAGGGTGGTGACCCAATGCAACGTTTATATCCTGCATTATGTCTGTTCTTATGGTGACACTAGAATACAACAACACTTGGAATATCGTCAAGCTACATCCGGGTTTCTTGAGCCCCAAATACCTATCTGTAGTATTACTTCTGCAACTGCATCTGGTTGATCATTTCCATGTAATGTTGAAAACATTTCAAAATTCCTTTTAGTATTATATTCGTTCCAATGGCTGTTTACGTTGCTTGTTGTCTTTTGCAGGCTGTAGAAGCAAAACCCTGATGTCCTTTAAGACATCTCAATTGCCCTGAAACTACGGAAATTAATACCAAAATGTTTCCTGGTGAAGTGGAAGGAATGCTGTAAAGGTACTCGCAGACGGCACTCATTTTCTGACCTATATTGCATTTTTCAGATTCATTGTCATGCCGTCAAGCGATTAAAAGTGGAACTTCGACTCATCCCACTATCTTGAATATTTTACAGTTATACGACTAGATTTGATCAACAGATTGATATTGTGTTTTGTTGGTTACCCAGTCGCGTTGGCATCAAGGGTAATACTGAGTCTGATAGAATGGCTAAGGCAACCCTAGATGAGAAGGTTGATCCTGTTGGAATCCCATATAGCGATTTCAGACCTTCTATCCGTACTTACGCGAGACGGCTGTTTCAATCTTTACGGGATGCTGTGAATAATAACCAACTTCATGAGTTCAAAAAACCTGTAGGCTATACTCATCTGAACAGCCAGAAACGTTTCGATCAAACCATGATCAGGCGATGTAGAATCGGCCATACATGATTGACTCACGAACATTTACTAAAAAAGGAGCCAGTTCCAAGGTGTATTCCATGCCTGTTTACTTTCCTTGTTGACAAGCACCGAGACCCGGTTTATTGCAGTGTAAATCAGTGCTAATGAAATAAATATTTAAAATCATGAGCTACACCCTATTCTCTGATTATACACAGGTGATAAACACTTTATTATGCAGAAATCTCTTGGGCATTGGAAATCTGCTTGCTGCCAGCAGCGGTATAAAACAAATACTTAGAATGAATGCCGGCGGATTATTTTAAATGCTCTCGCCGTGCGTGAACATGAATGGACTCTGATTTGGTGTCGAGAGGCGATAGTGTTTTGTCTGCCAAGACAAGTCAGTGTAATCCAAAGGATTTTCACTTGAAAATTCTTCGATGGTTTTGTAACAGTCGACCGATGTTCCCGGTAATGGGCCTTGATGGGGATGAAATGCATTGGAGGTTCGTATAGGAAAAATTGGTTCAAGACCTTTATCTGGATGGCGGCTATTCCAAACGTTAGGATCAAACTGCGTTGCGCGATATCGATTTTTCGCTGAGTGGGGACCTAAAGTATGTATTTGCCCAGACTGCTTTTTGGAATCGCCGAGGCATTAAGTTGAGGAGATCATTAGATGGGAAGACTTTGCTCGCCACTTTATGACCTGATATTCCTTTGGACGCGTATAACTAAATATCCGAGGATACAGCGGCATTACCACCACGGACTTTAATTTCGCACAGCACTTTTTCACAATACTAACCATCAGATCATTACATCGGCAATCAGGCGGTTATCAAACCAATAAGAGACTCGTTTTGCCACGAACCAAAAATAACCTAAGTAAAATATTTTTGTCCAACCGCGTTTAACATGAAGAGAACGGATGTCCTCAACTCTGCAGAAGATATTGTTGGTCCTTAATTTTATCTTTCATGTAGTTTCCTGTTTCGTTGAGTATTATTAAGTGCTTACGGTACCCATCTTTATACAAAACATTATTTCTACTTACATTTCTTTGCGTTTGCATTTTATTTCAAGTTAATCCGTGGATAATAATACTTCGGTAGCGATATACAATAAATGTAGGTTTTTTACCGTCCGCTTGTTTGTTTGGAAACTTTTAGTGAGAATATTGTACAGAATTATATTCGATGACTTGTGCGCGATTTTTTACGTAAACCAAGTTTACAAGACGTATCTGGACTGATGCGGCCGGGAATAATCTCTGTGCATATATAAGCATGTGCACCCACATAAATTAACTATCCAGAACACAGATACGTGTCATAGTCTTGATCGATATATTTCTGTCTTCCATATACTGGATCATTTTGTCCTCAAATAAGTTGTATATTTTGCCTTGTTGTACCGAATAGATAACTGTTTCCATGGATAATCGCTATATAAATGACGCAGTGAAGGATATATATCCACCTTCACTGGATTTGAAGGAAACTACAGATAGCCCTACAGGCACATCTTATTTAGATCTCTATCTCTATAAAATGAAGCGGGCATTCTCTCTCGTCGACTTTATGACAAAAGAGATGATTACAATTTCGACATCGTAAACTATCCCTTTCTGGATAGTAATATTCCAGTGGGACCTGCATATGGCGTATACATATCTCGCTTAGTAGCATTTGCTAGATCCTGTGTTAAATGTGATGATTTAATCAACGTCACAAAACATTGTTGCAGAAACTTATAAAACAGGGCTATTCCACCAAGCGCCTCCACTCAAAGTTTCTCAAATTTGGCGATACATATCGCATGCTGATAGCAAATACGAACGTAGCGTGCAAGATCTATGGCGCTACGTTTCGTAACTTGTGTCTAATTCCGCTTAACCCGGGGCTAGGGCCGTATGAACCCATGTACTTCAAGATCCTCATGGTACTCATATGAACAGTCACAATCAAAGCGTGACTGAGATACATCTTTTTTTTAGATGACGACTCTATAACGAATATTATGGATTAAGAATACTGATCAGCGATACGGATTTGATATTTTTGGAACATCATGATGTCTTGCCGGCATCATTGAAAACTGTTGACCGCTTCTCTCTTGCAGGAAACAAGCCTATGTTTATGTATACTGTGATTGTCTTTTTGAATTTGGTGCTAATACTGTTATATGGAAAATGGAATAGGTCTTTGGATTATGGACGCGGATATTCTCTAATGGACGACGGCTGGATTATGAATGACGGACTAGACGAGAATTAAAGGGAGTTCACTATATTCTGGTCAAGGCGACTCCTTCATTACCAAGCGTCTGTTCAAGAGACGCAGATGTCTCTTGGCCCCAAGATTCGCTCGAAGGTTGACTGGGGTAGCTGAACTTTTTTATCGGGGAATCACAGATTCACAGTCACGATGATAATGGCATCGGCACATGAATGGACGTTATATCATACGAAGATAACCGTAGCCTCATGTGTAGCTGGAAGTCTGACCGCATTGCACCCTGACTCGTATCACTTGCAAGAGAAATTTACTGTTATTAGTACGTCGCAATAATTCTGCTCTTAATTTGCCTGGCTTTACATGTAGGAATTGAATACGTTATTAAGATCGTTTGTCATGAAGTGGTTATATTGCATTACCTGTGTATTAACTTCCCCGTCTACTTCCCATCTTTGTTTTTCTTTTCTCGGACAAAATGTTAATGCATCGTTGCCAACAATTGATTCAAAAGATATAATTACTTGCTTCGATGAAGATAAGACTTGACACCGGGATGCTCCTGACATTCTTGCCTATAAAATATCTATTCTTTTCATCTAAAATAATTGATGAAAACGATATAAACATGGCGAAGCGATTTGACGAAGAATAAAAATTGCATCATTCGAATTCCGCTCAGGACACGGAGGGCTGCATTTCTCCACAAGGCCTCAAGGAACTTCAGAGGGTTTCCACACGTTGACCATTTTGAAGAAATGTATTATAACATTAATATAATGTAAGGTATGAAGAACTGATGGTAGACAAATGAATATCAAGATAGCTAATGCAACGTCAACAGCAGATAATAACGATTTCTAACTCATATAACGTTTCATAGTGTAATCGTGCTTCGCGCCTTACCAGTATACATTCTGCAATAGCCAAGGTATCTAGAATATGTGCCACACGGATTAAAACTCTCTGGTCTTTATGCCCAGTCCTCTTATTCACGATTCGTTCCATCGAAATGCCGCGAACAGTGCACCTGGCCATCTTGTCCTGGTATAAGGTCCAATCACATCTAGCGGTACACGCGGGGCATGTTTATTGCACGCACCGGTTCACTGTCTCGGAATGGCAAATTTATGTCTGCATTACAAACTCAACGCAACCGATCAAACTATGGTAGTGGCTAATATACTGGCGAAGGTGCGAAGCTTATTATCAATTCTGTTTGCCGGGTAATCGAGGTGGAAATTTACTCAGTGAGCAATGCTTACTGTCGCAGAATTTACCTGAACCGTGGCTATTTTAATAGACAGCTTGCCAAACTTGTAAAGCAACTTAAACCGCTTAAAAGTACCCTCCAATGAGTCCTGGTGCAAATGGATCCTTGCCCAAATCTCCGTTTTAAAGTCTTGGTGCAAATGGATCCTTGCCTACATTCGTCTCTCAATGATTTCTCAAACCACATTTATCTCATGAGCATGACAAATGATACTCGGGGAGCCGCGGAAGTGAAAGATATATTTCACTTCAACACTTCTATGAAAATTGGCAGAACGGGAACCGGTTCTCCAATTTTAGGGGCACTTTAGTGTGTTTGAGTATGCATATTGCTGAAATTGTCAGCCATATTAATGAAATACTATTAAATTAAGATGTAAAAAACTTTTCTACTTCATTCAGATAAACCATATTCTCGTCATTGATAAGGATTTCACAACAGGGATATATGAATCGCTGATGGCGTGTGTGTTCCTCGTTTCCACGAAGTACATTGGGTGTATTCATATTTTATACCCACGTACTGGGATCTTGGGATCTTTTGAGGAATGAGAAATGTCTTCACATTATTGTGCACGACGGTCGTCTTTGGTAAATTTGATACTTATTTGTTATTTGATATTTGATAAGGTCACATCTTGCCACACAGGCAGTTTAGTAATTCGGAAATATCATAAAATTTATTTTAAAAAGCAATCCTTTTACGAATTATGTCATATTGCTTGTTTTATTCAGGAATATTTTTACTTCGGATCCTTATCGCTTACCGATTAACGAAGAGTGGCGCGAGCAGTACATATCGTGCGATAACACATTTCTGGTTCCAGGATGTCATGAGCTTCGAGTGCTTGGTATACGCTGCATCCACAACAGCCGACTTGTTTACACAATCGCAGTGTGACACCCGCGTTGAAAATCATTGTCGAAGTCTGTTAACCATAAGTTATTGCCATGTCTCTATCTTAGAGAATTTCTTTGACACAGCTGCCAATGAAACTCTTACGTACAACGGCGACTGTCTCGGAACTAATTTCATTCCAAAGCATCAAACAGAAACGTGCAAATTTCTTTGTTGTTCATTAAAGATGCTTGATATTATCAACGAATGATACAACGCTAACAATTGCATCATAAATTACCAAGAATTACAAACACAAGACAATTTCATTGGGCGCTGCTGACAGCAATCTGACCGGAATGGTAGTCTCGCGCGATAATCTGCTCTTTTCAAATAACAGGCGTGGGGAGACCAGGAGAGTCTTTGAAATGCAGCGATGAGCATTAGTGTCCATTAGGGTATATTTGTATTATTATAAATTCTGTCCAGGAAATAACTGTTAGTTGGCAGCGGTCCAAGTGGTTCAAGCTGTTGCTTGATTCCATTGGTCTCCACTTACCAATTTGGCTAACAGTATTAGTTATACAACCCATCTGGTTAGTTTATTTACTCAATCTTCATATTTGCGTTCGACATGCCATTAGTTTTCGCTAGTTACATCTCATGTAAGAAAATTATATGTCGGTGTATTGTATTTCTATTCATCAGACGTAGCGAATGTTGGTTTGGGTGTAAGTCACACGGCATGTCTAAATCGATGAAAGCCGAGACTCTCCGGTCGTTATGTAATCAAATGCAGAATTCCATGTGTAAGCTTCTTCAAACGATCTCAAGTAACAAGCTAAATTGTGCAGTCCATTGGAACGGCTACTTTGATCCTGGATGATAAAGGGAGTGTGAATGTTAGAATACATATTACAGCTTGGGATTTCTGTAACGCCCCTTCTTTTCTCTCCAGACCAATATAGAAAACCGCATGCATCCAACTGTAAGCGTTCGATAACAACCCACACTACCGATGCCTATCGATGCTGACGGCGTCAAGCTGCTTCGCGTGTATACGAATGTGTATCATCTTGAAGCCCATAATCCCATGCGAGTATTCCAATTCGTCACCACTTTCATCGACGTCTACCTACTCTGAAAATGTAACCAAAAGTTGGCGGACTCGAGAATTATTGTGATTTTTCGCTATGCCTATACGTGCACACGTATTTCGATAAGAATGTTAAGAAAGAAAAATATATACATTTACTGCGTGTACGTTATAGACCAGTTGTTCTATCCTTTTATTCCCGTATAATTCTTGAGATGGATGTGATATTTAACCCAACCAGGCCTGGGTTCGGGGGGTATTATAGCCCTCTTACTAATCTGTGTACCCTATCTCCGAAACGACATAAGTTTAAGAGCTGATAATTCGTGACTTTGTACAGTATCATATCGGGATCATTTTTAGCTTATTTGCAAAAACCCCGAGCAGAGGACCATGGGTAAATTCAAAATGGTAACCATATGGGATACCAGAAAAGGGAAGTTTTCTTAATTTTACCTCAAATTTTCTGCTTTCTGACACGAGAAATGGGAAAAAGATATTTTATTTCACATCCGATTATTATTCAATCTATCATGTAGTTTTTCCAAGAAAACACACAAATAAAAAATCGGAAAATCTGACCGGAAAATCGTCCCAAAAATGCCTTTTTGAAAATGACGTCATCTTGATGGCCATATTGGATTGTTTTTATATTTTCCAGTAGAGCTTGACCAAAGGGTATATTATGGTAATTTTCAGCCCTATAGCTCATGGGATAAGAAGGATATTTAGGGGAGGGGGCGAAAGGGCCCCTCGGGCCAGGAGAGTTCCTAAATCGCTCTGGCTGGATCGGGTTAATCTGGCTTCTTTCTTGATTGAGGCGTTTGATCAGGGCAGGCCGATGAAAGGTCAAAGCGATCCATTATTACCCAAGCATTGGATGAATTCCACCACTAAATGAATAGTTGCCTTGTTCGCTTAACAGGGGGGCCATAGAGACTGCATTTCCGCCTCCGTCTTACGTGAAGACAGAATATTGTTCTGACCCTATTCGACTCGCTTTTGTAATAGCTATGTCCCGTCTTCGAAGTACGCGTTAGACATAAGTTTATCTAGACATGGTGAAAGCCAGCAGAAAGTGATCCAAACGTACACATGTATTCACGCGACTACATACTGGTGGCTTTCTAAACTAAACCTCCTAACAAAAGTAAACGAATGCAGATGTACATGTATGGTAAATTCTGAACTTTGTATGGGTTGCCTGGCCACGTAGATATATTTTGACACGATTTTGGCTGGGGAGGATTAAATGACTGTTTTTAACTGTAACTCCAGGGTAACTCTGTAAGCCATATCCGTAATTCTCTGTGCAGCGGTATACTCCTCTAGTCTGAAGCTTTCCGCTCGAGCCATTTATGTTGGTCCAATTTTACTCAGCTTATGTTCTGCTTCCCACTAAAAGCTGTGCTTATTTGAGAAAGTTGTTTCAATCTTTGTGGGATGCGGTAGATAATAACAAACTTCATAAGTTAAAAAAAACTGTAGGATATATTCATCTGAGTAGCCAGAAACGTTTCGATGAAGCCATGATCAGGCGATGTAGAATCGGCCATACCCGATTAACACACGAACATTTACTAAATAAGGAACCAGCCCCAAGGTGTATTCCATGCCATAAAAATCTGACAGCGAATCATATTCTGATCGACTTTATAGATTTTAAGATTGTAAGAGATTCTTTTTATCAAGCAGCTACTTTAGATCTTGTTAGTTGGGTAAAAGAAGACTTATTTTAGGTTATTGAAAGAAATCGGTTTGTTGCACAAGTTTTATTGTGTTGTGTTCATTACTTCTGGATTGCTGGGTTGTTGACGTGCTTTTGTTAGAATACTTAGATTTTGTTTGATCGTCGCTATATAGATGAAATATTGCTGAACGCGATGTTAAACGTTAATTCTCTCTCTCTCTCTCGCTCTCTCGTTTGTTCACCAATAACTATGCTGACCACCTGTATATATATATACTTGTACTATGACAATGGCTCCCTGCATCAGACACCATACCTGATGATAGATGTGGTAATCTCTGAAAGCGTGTCAGTATATGTACACATGTTAATATGAATTACAAGGAATCTGATTGCTAATAATGTCTGCAGACCGTACAACCGACTTGGTTATGGTTGGGTGAAGGGTATGTTGTCGCCATATAGGTTTCGCCATTAGCATGAGTTTGCCAACTCGTTTTCGTCGTTTGTTTCAACACTTCGCGCAGGCCCTACGCATCTAGTTTGATTACAGTTTTCCGAATCTTGGAGATTTGTTCAATAATTGTCTCCACGCTTGTCTTTTCATGAACACATTTTAGAATGGTGGGATTCATCAATTGAGTACCGGTATCATAATACTCATTGCGATATTCGGCGACGGTACTGCACAATTTGATAACATAACCCATGGAAACCAATTCACTGTGCACGTACGTGTATGCACTCGATAGACTGTTCGATCATGTGGACAGTAATAGAGCATTCCCTAGCAACATTTGAAATCGTTTAACGGTTACGTGTTGCAATTTTATTTTATTATTTGTTTTCTGACTTTGAACAACAGTCAAACATGAACAGAAAATTGAACCTTCCTTTTGTTGTCATTGATTGTCCGTCTTGCGAATGCGGGAACGAAAATTGAAAATTGAGCGCTTTTGTTCTTGTGAAAGAAGAACATGGATTCAGTGGCCGAGGAGATGTATGTGCATTTCTGACAAACGCTGATCAATGACAGATAATCGAGCGGTGAAGAAATGCAGCAAATTATTGACATTGTGTGTATTTTGTGTATGAGTTACCTCATAATTTATCCTGTCTCTCTTTCAGTGGCATTGAATTTACCTCAAACCAGATTGATCAACCTATGTCAGCTAAGTTTCTTGTTATTAAAAAAAAAATCAGCGCGGCTGAGCTACTAAGGCTGCTTCAGGGGAATCCTCCGTATTATAGAATCTGAACGTGAGGTGCCGAGGAAGACTTTCCTATGGGGTTATATGGTCGCTTCTTCAGTCGCCAGACGTCGTTCACTGTATCCTCCTCTTACCTATCTCGTCAATTAAACTCATGTTATTTGCATGTTTATATGAGAATTCAAACTGACATATTAATCCCAGAACAGCACTCAGTAGTCAAGTTATGGTAATGATTTATGTTATCATATCAATGCTATTCCGTGTAAGCTCCTGGAGAGGGTTTGATCGTAGGGTCGTCGCTATATAGCTGAAATATTGCTGATCGTAGGGTCTGCTAAGCCCGGGTGGTTCGCCTGAGCTTTCACGAAAAGTGTTAATCTCACTTTCTAAGGGTGCACTCCACACTTGCCACAGTTTCATATAAAGTGGTTCCTCCCTAATTTTATAATAAGGAAGGTCGCCCGATTTTGACAGCATGGTAATTCTTCTTAACTTTCTACTAACTGATATCTATAATATCACCCTGCTGGACGTAACCATTTCTCCAAACGAAGATATAACAACTGCTTGTTGATCGCACCCACT
The DNA here is from genome assembly GCA_036873755.1 of Hanleya hanleyi. Taxonomy (NCBI): domain Eukaryota; kingdom Metazoa; phylum Mollusca; class Polyplacophora; order Lepidopleurida; family Hanleyidae; genus Hanleya; species Hanleya hanleyi. The sequence goes on from JAVTVY010024195.1 coordinate 45,095, forward strand.
CGCCACTACAGAGTTAATCGTGTCCGGAATCTGGCGGGCCAAAATTCGCCCTTTTTCGGGAAGGGAAAATGATTCCTTTATGGCGATAACATTTTTACAAAAAACGAGTAGGTCTATCCCCTGTTTTTTCGCCGTTTTAAATTGTCCTTTGGACGGGAAACACTTTAACATACATAAAATGAAAATCATTTCGTACGTTTTGTCTGGGTTGCCGGTAGAATTTGACAAATTTTCCTATATTTTATGGATTTTTTTAGAAAAGTTAAATAAGGTTTAAGGAGAATTGCACGTCTTTCCTTTTCAATTTCAATAGCTCACAAGTCTTCTGAAATAATGGCACGAGTGTGCCCATTTAGAAAATATATACTTTTACAGGGTTTTTGTTAAAGATTTTACATCTATTTATGGCCGAAGATCCGAACCCATGCCTGTTTTTAGCCGCACATGATTTAGGTGTGGAATGCACCCTTAATGTGGGCTCCACTGCGCGGTTATAATACACGAGTAGGCCAAGTATTGTACACCACACTCGTTAAAAGCGCTTATTCGGACCTTGTAATTACTTGATATGGAACGGGATCATAACAATCATTTATCTTAGTCAGAAATGTTTCAGGTTTATGCATAGTACATGGTATGATATCATTGACCTTGCATATATGCTATTCAGACATATACAGAATTACCTCCCCTTGGCTAGGCATATATGTTACGATTAACGACCTGTATGTCCTCTTATTGTCAATGTGAATGTCAAAGTGATTAATTTTCAATACGGATCACACCAACACCCTAATCGAAAGTGAATGAGAGCGTATTATTCTGCTTTAGTCCCTTTTATCTCGAAGTTTGTTCTCCCACCCAGCAATCTTTTGGAAAAGTCGGAATGAAAAATTATTGACAATTTGGCTCGAATTTCAGCTATTTTTGCGTTTATTTTGATGGGTAGGGGGAAAGTGATTGACGGGATACCCCGATAAAACTGCATACTAAAAGCAAGTGTAGCATATCTAGAAACTCGCAAACACTTCCAGATTGGAATAGCCTTGAGAATAGAAATTCTTAGAAAACACCCTAGCCATTAAGGGTGCACTCAACACTTGCCACGGTTTCGTACAAAGTGGCCCCTCCCTAATTTTATAATAAGGAAGGTCGCCCGATTTTGGCAGCATGGTAATTCTTCTTACCTTTCTACTAACTGATATCTATAGTATCACCCTGCTGGACGTAACCATTTCTCCACACGAGGATATAACAATTGCTTGTTGATCCGCGGCACCCACTCGCCACTACAGAGTTTGTCGTGTCCGGAATTGAATATCTGGCGGGCCAAATCCGCACTTTTTCGGGAAGCGAAAATGATGATTCCTTTATGGCGATAAAATTTTACCAAAAACGAGTAGGTCGACCCCCTGTTTTTTCGACATTCTAAAATGTCCTTTGGATGGGGAACACTTTAACATACATAAAAAGAAAATTATCTCGTACGTTTTCTATGGGTTGCGAGTAGAATTTGACACATTTTCATATATTTTATGGATTTTTTTTAGAAAAGTTGAAAAAGGTTTAAGGAGGATTGCACATCTTTCCTTTTCAATTTCAATAGCTCACAAGTCTTCTGAAATAATGACACGAGTGTGCCCATTTAGAAAATATATACTTTTACAAGGTTTTTGTTAAAGATTTTACATCTATTTATGGCCGAAGATCCGAACCCATGCCTGTTTTTAGCCGAACATGATTTAGGTGTGGAATTCACCCTAATGTTGCTCTGCCCTGTAACGTGGTATATCAATGTCCACAGCAGGCCGTATGTGCGAGAAGAGCTATGCATGATGTATGTCCGAGGAGGCATTCTGTTCAATCTACAAATATAACTTCACAAACCTCTATTTCTTTTTTTGGTTATCCCATGTTAAGGCGTTCACTCCATCAGACGTCCATGATGCTCCTCTATTAACATCAGATGAGTTGTTTGAGCTACCTAATTCCGCTTAAGCCGGTGCTAGGGGCCGTGTGGATACTTCATAGTCTCCACCTGAAGACCTGCAATAAAAGCGCGGCTGAGATACTATTAAAGGCTACGTATCCACCATATTCTCGGGTCTGAATGTTATATTTCGACGAATACTTTCCTGTAGAGTCATATGGTTGCTTTTTAGTCGTCAGACGTCAATTTTTCCCACCTCTTGCATATCCCTCCACTTTACTTACCTCTAATTGACAGATTGATAATACTTTACCATTAATGACACTACTATTCTTGAATCACTTTCTCTAAAGCGAATCGTCAAAAATATCCTCTATACTTATAAATGCATGGACAGAGCGTACTGTGTACCGTACACACAGGCGGATACGCATAATTCCGAACGTATCAGAACAGGTGCGCCTTAACCTTAGATTCCTACAGAAACTATTTCACCCAGGAACTCGGAGTATACGACATGACATATTATGTCCTAATTGAAGCTTCGGGCGTCAAATTCTTTCACTTAAAAATGTGCGTTCACTGACTTCGTGCTGCTGGCAACGAGGGGTCAATGAATGGCACCAATATACTAATTTGTACAGTTCTCGTTATCATATTCTGATATTGTTTTCTTTTTTGCGCTTATATTTGTAATATGCGGATTGAGTGACGTCCAATTGATAACCCAGATTGATCAGGTCACTTTCACAGCACATCTTTGTGGTTTGCGAGAAGCATATAGTCCGAAGACTATCGCGATAAGATGAACAATAGTCCACATAGAGATCGTACTTGTCTTTCTTTTGCATACTCCTATTTCCTCCAGCCCCTAAAATCAAGATTTTAGGTTCCCACATAGTTTCCTAAATTAAGCAAATACTCAGACCGTTGATGGAATAATAACAGAATGTCAATAAATAGAGATTGCATTTTATTTGGATTGAATATTTCTCTGACTGAATATGCTGGGCGAGTTGGACCTCCCGGTGTGTGGCATTAACTTGAGATCTTCTGAACTACAATCAAGCCAAGCTATGTAAACACATGATTATTTCAAAATGACGTCACAATAGATACAATATATATAAAGGTAGTCTGTTACGATCAGTGCATTATGCAGTATGATCGTCGGCGGTATATTGTATTATACAGAATGCAGTACCCATGGTCAATGGTTACTGCAAGTGTGTGTGTAGAGGGAGGGAGTTCGATGGAGAGAGGACGATTAAACGTCTCGTTCAGCAAAGACTGCAAATGTGTTGACGATGCTTTGACAATATATATTGGCAATGCCACTTGCCATGCCATGTTGACAAATATTGCAGGAAGATATTGAATGGATTTCGTTGGAAGAAATCGAATACAACGCAGATATTCAGATGATATCACATGATTTTTCATAGATTAATGCTACTTCCTCTGAAATTTTACAATATTCGAACTCCAATAAAGGTAGTTTGCCGACTAAAACTCACGAAAACGAGTATCCTTCGGCGATTCACGAATTGTCGAAAGATATACTGAAGAATCAATCTAACTCGAACTATACTGTTCTGTCAACGTCTTTTTTTACCGGTGCACCCACCAATGTGGCCGAGACTGTAAGTTTTAACTTGTGATGATGTTGTCAGAGGGTCTGTCTTTCCATGAATAACAAATATTATATGGTTTTAAACAGCATGACCAACGGTTTTCTGCATTTCGTAACTATATCTCCATGGCAAATGTCATGGTGCTTGAGATTTGTACCCCATTGGCTGCAGCTAAAACTGTTTTCGTGGAGACAAAATGCGATCTCCGATCTTCAGTAATACTATTTCAGGTGATTTGTGCAAAAATACTGTGATAATCGATATTAATAACAAAGTTCATAGGAGGGAGATTTTTGTTATTTTGAATAATGTTCTCGCATTATGACGTCATTATGACATCATAATCACCTCAAACATGTTTAATGTGATATTGTCATTTAGTGTGTTATATAACCTTTCTAAAACTACCAAAATATGTCATAGTTTGTAATACAATAACAACAAACATGGTGTGTTCTATATGTATTCTCATTCCAGAGTTGTGTTAGTACTTATAACATTTCATTATGCTGATAATCCATAAAACATGTTCTCATGGAGACCAAAAGCGATCTCGCTAATCAGATGTGCCTGTTCAATACAATTCTAGGGTATTGAGCCAAATTAATATGATAATTTATTATATTGATCATGAAATTCAGCAGCTGGTGAAAATGTCATTTTGAACAATGCTGTCATATTGTGACATGATATCGCCTCAAACATATTTAAATGTATTATTCATAATATTTAGTGCTTTATATACAAGCGTCCAGTCCGTCATTCGATATTCAGCCGTCGCCCATTAAAGAATTTCCGCGTCCATAATCCAAACACCTAATTCATATAATAACATTAGCACCGAATTAGAGGGATAAATCATAGTATACACATGAGCAGTGTGACTAACGTCGCAGGACCTACGAAGTAGGGTAGGCATTTGGACTCCGACGCGAACAGAATTCTTGGAAATCCCCCCCCCCCCCTCCTGCCTATATTAAGATGGGCACTGCCGAAGTCAGAATCACCCGTGATTTTCATCAAAAATCACCAAAAAATTTCATCAAAAGTAGGTCAGTTCAGAACTGGCTGGTAACAGTTCACTATAATGCACCTTGATGCCAAGAATCAAGGTTCTAATGTCAACGGTTCTCCTTATTTGGCCGCAGAAAGGATGGACTCACTCACTGACTACCGGACAATTTGCAGATGGTAGCCTACTTCGGTAGATACTTCATGTAGGAAGCTATTGTCTGAGTCTTTATGCAGCTGAAAAGGCTCAAGTCTAGACATATTGTTGTCCCCAGACTTGGCGATTGTATGCATTGTCTCGTGATCCTTACATGGAGTATGAACCCCTACTTCGTAGGAATAACACTAGGATAATTAGTCTTTCTAAAAATACCAACTATACCATAGTTTGAACCCAATAACTCGAACATAGTACATTACGCTGACAACCCCTAAACATGTTTCCTTGAGAACAGCAAACGATCTCTGATGATCAGTATTGCATGTCAAAAATATTTCCATGTGATTCGATCATTATTTACCTTGATCATAGGGTTCAGAGGAGAGCGAAAATATCCTTTAGAACAATGTTGTCACATTTTGACGTCTTCATGACTCATCATCACCTCACACATATTCCAACGTGGTACAGTCATTTATTGCATTATATAACATTTCGAAACATACCAAATATGCTATAGTTTCAAGGACTACACCAATTCACATGCTGTTCACTCTCTCTACTCCCATTACAAAATTGTGTTCTAGTGCTTAGACATTTGACCACATTGATGACAGCCCATAATTCTGATTTCATGAAGATAAAAAAAAATGATCTTCGATCTCCAGTAATGCATGCTCAATACATCACCAGATAATTTTGGCAGAAATAATGTGATTATTTATGATCTGATTCTGACCTTGAGGGTTAAACTGTCATTTTGATAAATGTCTCAAACGTATTTAAATGTCTCACTCATTTAGTGCATTTTATAACCTTTCCAAAAATACAAAAATGGCACAGTTTGAAGTACTGTCAGTATTCACTTGTTTTTTTTATCCTTTCCTCATTTCAGAAACTGATTTTCATACCACAATGCCACTGTTTCAAAGTAACATTAACTTCGAAACGCCCCCATAGCCAGAGTGCAAACACGTGGTTATCATCTTGACATATGACAGGCTTTCAGAAGGACATATTCGACAAAATTCTCAAGAGGGGGTGAGGCGATACTATTGTTGGCTCACGGCCTATTTGGAAACTAATTTGGTCAGTTAATAATTTATGCAGCTAAATATTGACCTGGTAACCCCTGTGTTCCTTTCTCATAGTTAGATGAATTCTTGTAGGTGGAAACTGATTTCTCATCAGATGTCACTTGTACACGTACGCATTAAGAATACTGATCAGCGATACGGATTTTATATTTTTGGAACATCATGATGTTTCGTCGGCATCATTGAAAACTGTTGACCGCTTCTCTCTTGCAGGAAACCTATGTTTATGTATACTATGATTATGTAAGCCTATGTTTATGTATACTATGATTGTCTTTTTTGAATTTGGTGTTAATACTGTTATATGGGATATGAAATAGGTCTTTGAATTATGGACGACGGCTGAATTATGAATGACGGACTAGACGCTTGTAATTCAATGGAGAACAAAAGTTTGGTAATCTGCCGTGGTTCATCTGGATGTTTTTGCATCCACATAATCGCCATATATCGTCCATAATTGAAAGTCGTGTGCACCATGAGATTCAAAATCCTCACACGGTTCCCATCCTATAAACATGGGCACAATAGAAGTAAGATAAGCAGAAAAAAATATATATAAAAAAATATCGATTAGATCAGCGGAACGCATTTGACGATATCGTCATGGCTTGACGGCATCTTTTACAACCTTTTTATCCGTATTTTTATTTTAGGCATATTTGGCTTTGGTGCTCATGGCGTCGTGCGAATGAGGCCTGTGATGAAAATAATTATTGCGACTCAGGTCTTCTCCACATCATCCAAAAAATTGACTGTTGCAGTCTTCAATTCGAACAGGCTCCGCAATCAGGATCTACATATGACTGCGAGACGAATGATCAAATAATATTTGACGTTCTACCGTGTGTCATATCATGTATGTGTATTTTGACTTACCCCGTATGAACACTATGAAATGCAATATATTCATATTGTTCAATTGAACTGTCACAATCAAAGTATGACTGAGATACAGTATAAACTACAAAATGACTCGACATTGCATCTCGCTAAAAGAATAATTGTCTTTTATACGGATGTGACGTTGAGCCAACTGGATTGTGGTAGGATTATGTTGGTGGTCATGAGTGACCTCGATGCTGGGTTTCTGCACAACTAACTTTCATTATGAGCATAACTAATGAAAAACCCGTACGGACAAATCGGAGAGACTGAGAGTCTCTAAATACGGATGGGTATGCACTATGACTTTTTCAATTAAAGTGAAGGATATTTTAGGCTGAGAGAATTTTGGTATCCAGATTAAAGATATTTTCTACCCATCTGTCTCCTATCCTAGATTTGATACACAAACGCTGAATATGAAATTGTTCTGGATGCTGGAACTTGATTCAGTATCCACGTACGGTTTAAATGATGACGTTAAAGAGTTCGGCGATGTAACAAACCACCAATCAGAAACATCCAATATCACCCAACTATTTAAACATCACGAACGCGTACACCGCAGCCATAGAAAGATTGATCGATCGAAGATTCACATTCAAATTACTGTGAAATATTTAATGTGTTTATCTAACACGCCCACCTGTGTACACACTTTGCGTACAGTACTATATGTGCTACCACGAGGATCCTAAAATCAATGACCAAAGAGGTCCAACAGGCTGTGTCATCTGAATGCAAAATACCATCAATCATAACTAAAATATTTCAAGATGCAGCGCATTTTCGATTATGTGTTCCAGTGAAAACAACGGAAACATTCCAAGACGGGCTATTCTTGAAGCTTGAATGTATTTGAATCAATCACTGGGCATGGTAAACCTTTTAAGAATAATAAAAAGACCCACAGGTTTGCAATGTTGTACCTAATTGTTTCAAGTTCACGGAACCGCCCTGTGTTTCTTACCAGTACACTAAATCAATAGCAAGTAATATTTTTAATTACTATAAAGACCACCAAAGAATTTGACTGGAACGAATACATGTCCGGTGCCTATACGTGTTACTGTGAGTCGTCGACAATTATCTATAAACCATGTAGACGTATTGTGAATGTTTTTTATTGTAATATGGCCCTCAAAATATTCCTGATGAAGGGACCAACATATAGAAAGCCGAGTAATATCCATCGCATCGCCGATCAAAAGATAATTCTTAGAGTACTTGGAGAGCACATTTTTGAGTGGTCGAAGCGAGAAAAAATAGAGCCTATATTACTAGTTGATTGGTTGGATCATGCCAAAGGCAATGTTGTCAATACTATCCGATACATTGCCATTCTGCGTTCCCCAAGCAAAACAAAGATTGAGAGATCCCTAGATGAAAAAAGGTCTTGCAGGCGCCCAAAGTAACTCCTTTATTGTTCCAGCAGACCAGACCCCAAATAATATATTATATTTATATGTAAATAATACTATTAGCAGATGCTGGTTAAGGGGTTGCGTATAGCTATTCCACCTGCCTCTGCATCGACTTACTCTTTCACCGGAATTTCTTTAGGGATATAATCTACGAACAGAGCAGTTCCTCAAGAAATGAGGTATTTCCCTTCCTACCGCTTATACCAAAATTTTACTGCACTTCCAAAATGCTTAAAATGTCATACAAAGGTAGATTTATAGCTCGTTCAAGAACTAAACTTCTGTCCCCTTTGTTAACAAAGCCCCGCAAGCAGTTAAACCATTTAGAGCGAATTATTGTATTGCCTTTGCAAGAATCCAGATGTCGAGTGCAGGTGGATACTTTAATACCAAACTCAAAATGTCTTACGGAAGGACTAGATAGCAAAGGATACATTCCGTATGGACACGTATCTCCTTGGAATTCCTCGAATCTCTATACCACTATTCCTCATCAGGAATTTATTGAACACCTTAGTTCATTAATAATATGGCCACCTGCACGTTAATGTAAGAATCCATACGTCTTAATTCAGTTCCAGGCACGTAAAGGATATCATTATTGGTATGTGTTTTTGTTTAAGAAATTGCTTGAATTTCTCGTAAACAATATTTATGTGAAATTCGGGAATACCATACACCAACAACGTATAGGTATCCCAGTGCCTGAGATACATACATATTCTGGAAACGACTTGGAATTTGATATTTTTGGAACATCATGATGTCTTGCCGGCATCATTGAAAACTGTTGACCGCTTCTCTCATGCAGGAAACAAGCCTATGTTTATGTATACTATGATTGTCTTTTTGAATTTGTTGCTAATACTGTTATATGGAATATGGAATAGGTCTTTGGATTATGGACGCGGATAGTCTCTAATGGACGACGGCTGAATTTTGAATGACGGACTAGACGCTTGTAATTCATTTGGATATAGAATAATGGTTAGCGATTAGGATGTCATGTATAAAACACCATGCCCTGCCGACACCATTGAAAACTGTTGACCGCTTCTAACTTGTATGAAACCGTCTTGTGTTATTATTATATTTATTTCATACACATTGGAAGTGTTGTTAACTGTCATACGAAATAGATATTTCGATTATTGACGAAGGAATTCTTGTATGGACGACGGCTGAATATTGAATGTCGGATCTGACGCTTGCTATTGGCCAGTCTTCTGTAGCTCGTGTTTTTGCCCATGTTATTGTCTTGCCTTCATGGTTTGTGATGATGATGTCGTCATGCGGACAAGTATTTCCATCATCTCAACTTTTAACTACTAGTACATGTACATCTTGACCACATGAACAGCTACAATAAAAGCGTGGCTGGGATACAAATCATTACAGGGATCACTTTTGGTTCTTGTGATGATTTTTAGAAATATACAGTCAGTATATTTGTCATAGGACTTCTTGTCAGTACGCCGGCATCGTTTTAAATTTATAATGTTGGGTTTAATTATAGGTCCCTCAATAATACTCTGAATTCACCGAGCAGATATTTCCTTGTCTAGCATTCTTGCATCTCCACACCCGAAACTTCCTTGGGCTGTCACTCCTCACTTTGCACCAGCTCTATGGATCAACTGGACAAATGATTTACAATCCTCTTAACATATTTTGAGGATCTCACTATCTAGTGAAACGAGGTATTGCACGTGACCTTCAAAGAGTGAAGTGATTATTCCCAGTTGATTGAACCAACTTAGTTTTTTTACTACCTTTTATTGGTTTTAAAATCCAGTTGTTGCAATCTGGATATCTCTAAATTCCCTGTTGGCCGGCCAGATAATGGGTGAACTGGTGAGTAGGCGTATGATCTTAAAACTAACTTATCCACGATGTCCTGGAAATTACGCAAAGTATTCCCCACGCGAATTAGGCCGAGTCAACCTCATTGTATCGCCACGAGATACATGAGCATTGGATGGTTCCCATTTTTTTCTTCTCGCCTACAAGGAGGTGTTTTTTCGTATCTTCTTTCATCTCTATCTTTCTGACAAAGTAGTATATATTTTATTTGGGTAAATTCCTTGATCCCCATTCTTGTTTTCCAGACACACGGCACCACATAATTAATGCAATTGTTGTTAATTGATCGGTCTGCTCGCCCTCTTCGTGATAAGTTGATATATTGTGATTGGGATCTTCGCGATATCATCCAGTATGTGTTAGTATAGTTATTTACTCATTCTCATCAACCATTCTTAATGCTAAGATACAGATCACAAGCGAGATGTCCGGGGTTCAGTCCCGGGCCAGGTCACGCCGAAGACTTGAACAATGGAATTTGTTGCTTCCTTGCTCGACAGCAGCATTTAGCCTATATGGCATGGGCCATAAGGGCGCCCTCTTATATATTTTCGCTTTCTCTAAGATTAGAGTGCTGAAACTTACCACACTATATCTTTCGGTCAGGTTCTACTAGGACATGAAAAAAGAATCCAAGACGACCGCGAGGATGATGTCAAATTGATGCCAGTTTCAAGAAAGGCAATTTTCTGAACATTTTTCGGGCAGAGTTTTCTTTATTTATGTGTTTTCTTCGCAAAAAGTTCATGATACTTTTAAATTAGTAAATAATACTCATGGGAATTAAAATAGCTTTTGTCCATTTTTCACAGCAGAAAAGCAGGAATTTTGAAGAAAAATGACGAAACCATCACTTTTCTGATACACCACATGGTCGCCATGTTGAATTCAGCCATGATCCTCTTCTAACTATCAACATTCTAACTATCCAGCGAGCAAGAGTGATTTCGGTGATGTTCTGCTCTTAGTTCTTATTGGATAGTTGTTCATGTGTACAATTTGAATGCAATTGAACAAATATTGAAAAAAAAATCCTCACGACAATTATTTTCAATTTTGTTTGCTTTCTTGCTTCAAAAAATTTTAAATTCTCATATTTCAGAGGCAACGACTTTCGCTGGCTGATTTTTTGATAGTATATTAAATAATCCGTCTACCCAGGTCATGTTGCATCCTGAAATGATATCATTGCATAAAATCCGTCTAAAATGCACAGAGAATTTCTCACCTGATGTTTTGATTACACCTGAACGATTGTCTGTTGGAAATGTATACAGGAATAGGTAAAATCACTGCAACCGTGGTCGTTAGATTTGGGAATTGACTGAAAGAATCGTTTGTTATACCATTAAGCTTTGGACAGCGGTTGGTGAGAGAATCCTAAATATTATCCCACAGGTCTCTCGAAACCCAACACACTTAACCCCAATCTCTTGCAGTTGACTTTTTATACATCCCCGGAGACTGGATCTTGATTATTGTCAGAGGTTATTGACCCTACATTTATGTCCAGTTTAAAGCAAAATTCAATTAGTCAACACGTATAAGACAGCATTGCTAAAAGGAAATATCAAGAGTGGCAAATTTCGCTGTGCTTTAATATCCCCCCCGACTCGAATCTTAAGGTTCTAAATTACCTTCCGGCCCAAAGGCCAAACATGTTATTAGGTGATATTCCGAGAAAATGTCATTTCGGTGAGGCCACAGGCCTCGCGAGACAAAAATACTCGCGATTCTCCCCATATGTGACAACTTAAGAGATAATTAATATAGGTAGAGCAGTAATCTCTTAACCCAGATGAAAGATAATATTTTCTGCTTCTAATAGTTTTCCTGGGGTCGTTCTTGAGTTATTCATAATGTACAAAGCTTTGACTACGTGTGTGTCTCGATATGTTTCTTCAGACAAGAAACCGAGAGTGTCCTGTTGAACCCCGTGGCTAGTGAGTCTAAAACCCGAGGCCGGTCTTCAGATTAGCTGGATATTCTACTGATTTTCCCAGCCAGCCAGCCAATGAAAACATCAAATATATTTTATTATGTTTTGGATCGACCAATGAAGTGAATATTTCAAAACTAAGATGAATTGAAGTATCTATGCAAAAATCCATTATGAGATCGGTGCGCCCCTTATTTCTTGCGTTTTTATCTGAGGTTACTAATTCCTACCTCCATTCCCGGAAGATTTTCATGCAGATTAATTTGATGCACATTCTACTGACATTGATAATAGATTCCCACGAACTGTACACATATTTAAGCACACGATGCAAGGTGCCATCTTACACAATCGTGTGCAACTGTCTCCGGAGGTAAGGACGTAAATAACGACGAGAGAACGTTATAGAAAGGCACTATAATTATTGAATGCTGATCAGTGAAGCGAATTTGATGAAGTAATACATTGACGTAAACTTTCGTTCCAACAGTAATTCCGGAACTCTAGATCTGAAAAGGAACATCGTATCCGACATTCAGAAGTCAGCCGTCCTCCATAAATATGTGCACGTCCATAACCAAAAGGCCTTATTCCATAAAACAGAGCTAGCCCCAAATTCCAAGTAAGCTTAAATTAACCCTGTCTGACCTGGGATGTGGGACCTGTCCAGGCCTGGATGGGGCTGGGGAATATTTTTCTTACCCTTTCAGGTAACGAGCTGATTCTTACTGCCCTATACCCTTGGGTCAAGTTCTACTAGAAAATGCAAAAATTCCAAGATTTCCACCATGATGACGTCAGAGAGAATTCATTCGAGACGATTTTTCGGTCAGATTTTCTTAAATTATCATTTGTGTGTTTTCTTCGCAAAAGCTGCATGGTAAATTAGTAAATAATTATCTGCTGTTAAATGAAATAGCTTTTCTCCACGTTCACTTTCGGAAAAGCAAGAATTTGGGAGAAAAATGACGAAAACATCACTTTTCTGATACCCCACATGGTCGCCATTTTAAATTCACCCATGATTCTCTGGTTGGGGGTTATGCGAATTGGCTCAAAATGATCCCAATATGTTAAACTACAAAGTCATGGGGTATCAGCACTCAAATGGTAGAAAGTTGTGGGGAGCAGAAATTATGAAGAAAAATGACGTAAACATCACTTGTCTGGTACCCCAAGTGGCCGCCATCTTGAATTTACCCTTAATCCTTAGGTCGGGGGTTTATGCAAATAGGCTCCAAATGACCCCAATATGATAAACTATAAAGTCGCTGACATGACTGAGGGTCAGCTCTCATTTTTTTTTTGTCGTCCCGGAGATAGCACAGAAAGTTTGGTAGGTGGGCCATTTTGCCCCCCTCCCCAGACCTGGTATAGTTAAAATAACAGCACTAAACAGCAAATAACAATCATCAGCAGAAAGTTCTAGAAGAACCACTTAGTTCGAGCATCCAGCAATCCTAAACAGCATATACTAGCAACACCAGCAGAAGCAGTAGCAGACTGATTCTAACAAGAATACTTGAGTTATTCCGACAAAGCGATCATGCTTACCGAAATTACTGCAGAACTTCACTGAATCTTATCAGTCAGTATTGATACAGGTCAACAACCAACGAAATTATTCGCATCGATTACACATCACTGTTACTTTTGCTATTTATAGGTATTCTCGATAGCTCCACAAATCTATACCCTCTTGAAATAAGATAATGAAATTTTGGTAAACTATAATACCGTTTTGGTAGATCTCGCAGCGGTAATCTAGACCGAGAAACCGCTAAAGGTTTCCACAATTTAGAACTCGCCTCCACAACGAAAAATAACTCCAAACAACAAATTCATAATAAAAAATTGAAAAAGCTCGATTCAGGTAAGGCTTAATCATGGACTCGAGACACGGACTTATACTACTAACACTTCCTTTTGTGTAACGATACATGTATATGTAGCTAAGGTGAATATTAGTGCTGAGGGTCTAATACGTCATTCAGGTGCAGCCTACTGTGTCTTGGTCAGATCATATACCATTTAAATATATATATATAATAACTGTATTTACTTTTCTGTGTTAGTTTGTGGCTATGTCAGGGCTGGTAATGGCACACGGGGTTGGCAATTCGCTTCCAGGTGGTGTGGGGGTGTCTTGACCTTTCGTTTCAGCAATAGAATCTTTGCTATTCTAAGATAGTGTAATCCCAAAATAACGAAAATACTGTTATATGACCACTTTCTAAATGACAATATATCTTCCTATTCAGCTGTGGGAGCTGTGTCATTACGATCATCAGAGGTGTATTGTATGTTCGCTTTCAAGACTACCGGTCTGCTACCTCCTATTTTTGTGGGAGGCCCGTTGGCCGAGTGCTTTAGATCGCCGACATACAGTGCTGGCGATTAGGTGCCTGACTCTGGGGTAGCTGGTTCGAATCTGTGCTATTCTAATATAGTGTAATCCCAAAATAACGAAAATACTGCCTTGACCTTGTTCGAAGGCAAAAGTGGGTGTCAGAATTTTGTCCAAGATGTTGGCATTTGTGGGAAGTTGATGCTGGGTCGACATCGGGCCTTACAGACTAGTCTTTTGTGTTAAATCCCGCCATTTACATCTGACGACGATACAGCTCACCAATCTCCAATGTACGAGTTGTCACAGCGAAACAGCTCATCAATTAGCAGTATACGAGTTGTCAGAGCATTTCCATCATAGCTCTCCAGATTTGTATCTAATACCGCTTATGCCGGTGCTAGGGGCCGTGTGGTCATATCATCCAAGTTGCCACATGAACAGGTACAATAAAAGCGTACCTGAGATACAACACATATCACGAATCGTTAGATTATTGGTATGTGCTTTAGAATAGGTTAACCAGAAGACTATTCTGTGAAGTCATGTGACGCAGTCAGTATGTCGGCACCTCTTCCCACTTCCCTTATATGTGTTGTAATCTCATGGGGGAGTTAATTTTTTATGATCTCTTAAAGGGGGTACCTTTTCGAAAGCCATATTTTTTTAATCCACACCCCACCCCCTCCGACGAATTTTGACCGGTCCCTTTAATAGCGGACGACGCATTCTTTGTATGAAATTCATTGTAAGATTCTCCCAACTTTAGGAAAGAAATCATCATTTACAGAAATGCTTTCATGAAGAAATTCGGACATGAAGTGTGAAACATTGTTTGCAGTAATGTAGTATACCGGTAACGCTGCAATGGCCATACTAATCATAATTTCAGAGGTAGATTTTCTCGATCATCCACAGTGAACAGATGATCCGGGGCATAGCATACTCCCCATGAATGCGGCACTTTTTCGGATGTATATCCACGTTCACTGGCTTCGCAGGAATTAATCCATAGTCCATATGAATTATTTTAATTTTTTAAAATATTTAATCAGATGAAAACACATCACTCTCACATCTGCTCCACAAACGACAGAGACAATCACAATTGAACATCGATCTATCCTCAATGTAGGGTTGAGTAGATATACATCGATGGAGTCCCTCTAAAAAATTCGTAACTGTGATTGATAGAGAACGGATGATTCTTTCACCGCATTTCTATCCCACAGGGCTCTTTTGAGTCCGATCGTCACCATTCCTTGTCCCCCAGGTCAATTTACATGGAGCCCCGGACCATTTATATTTATTTACGTGCGAGTTTTGGAAAATGGATGATAAGGTTTCGGTAAAACCTGTTGTTGACTCAAGGAAAAAAATCCGACTATCCGAGCATGCAGCGCATTGATTTAATCTAGTGGCTTAGTTAGGGCAAAACGAACCCATCAATTATTTGAGAGAGCTTGTTTTGTCCTTTTTACTGAAAATCCAATTTTAAAGACTAAATTCATTGCCTCTGGAAACGGATAGTCGGTTAAGAAATCTTGTGCTGACTGCTGAACCAATCCATCTTCTTCGTCTAGAGGTACAAATATGCAGACACCATCTTGAGGTAACGCAACGGACTGTACGACCCTCCACGCACTCCGGTTTGGAAGGAATTTCGCAACCTTTTTGGGGCAATCGCCAGCCTGATTTGCATGTTAGTTTTCGCGCTGTCATGAGATAGTGTCTATCCATTAACTTCACACCCAACGATGGTCGTAAGTCAACTTTACTTCTCCCAGAATCAGATTGGAAACGTTCCAAATATCGCCAAATATGCGGAGCTGAACTGATCTTCTATACTCTATATCATCATCATTATAAAGTTAAGCCGTTAATGGGTGACAGGGCCTAACAACGCCAGGATTACTGTCTTGAAGTCGACTTTGGCTGCCGGAGATTTATTTATTCCGCTGGCATAATTCTCCCACCTGTCCTGTCTCTCGTTGACTTTGGGTAAAATTTATTCAATTGGCTCGCGAAATCCAGAGAATTGGATCAAATATTTCAACCTGTTGCACTTACGGAACTTGTCAATAGTCAATGGTGATAGTTACTGTCCGACAATTCAGACAAAAGAAACATTCTGTTTAATTCTACGTGGGTTCCTTGCTTGTAGAAACAGACAGAGTTCTGAGGACATGTTTACTTTAGTTTTCTCTGAATTATGTGGTAGCAGTGGTCGCACACACACCTCTAAAACATAAGTTAAGGTCAATTTCCGTATCCTGCTTGGGACTATGGTCCCATTAGTCCAGTCATTCTACGACCAAATAAGGCCAAACCCGCCATTCAATGCGACGGAAGGTTTCTGAGCTATTTTATATTCAGAAATGTTCTGAGAAATCTGTCAGGCGTCTTGGTGAATTTTGCCAGGGTTAACCTCAGAAAATTGGGAAAATACAGATGGCGCTGCTTTCATAAATATTATCTACATGATCAATGCTATTAACAGAATGAAGACAGAAACATGATCTGTCTTTCTTCGTGACTTTGTGGATACCAGTAAAGCAATTTTATGTCAAATTAGAGACATATGGTAAGTCATATATGTTATGATTGACTAACATTTGCGACAGATAGCAAAACGAAAGTTCAACTTCAGTGGATTGATCAGAGCTAAACAAATGAACGCAAATGCTGAGGTCAAAACTGATTATGATATGAATGGTACTAGGGAGTCTTGTACTTGGGAAAATGAAGTTGCACTCACAATATATCATATCTACTCGTCACCTAATCGGGGTAGACTTACGATATATAACATCTTAGTGGCGGGGTGAGAATTTTAGCTTCCTGAAATAGAACAGGAACGAAATAGTTACGTAGGCAAAAACGTTGTGACTGCTAATGGTATTGGCTATGATAGTAGACAGCGAAACGAGGGGCAGTTGCTTCTGAAATTTCATCATAACACATGGCAAGTTAATGTAGGATTGCTCTGTTCTACCAGAGAATCCTGCTCCAGTTAAGCAGCTCCGAATCAGTGGAATCTCGTGCATGAAAAATAATGTTGCTGGCGATTGCCCACTGAGAGCAATCAACTCAGAAGGATTGCGCTCGAGAGATAATAGATTAGCGCAGAGTTAAGTTGATAAATATAATAATGAAATTATTGCCTTGTTGTGAGGGGAATATGCAGATTCGTTGCCCCTCGGCTGTGCATATTGCCCTCGCCTGCGGCTCGGGCTATATGCACACCCTCGGGGCAACAAAACTGCATATTCCCCTCACAACAAGGCAATAATTTCATTATTATATTTATCAACAATATTTTCATAATATTTTATGAACGTCAGCTTGCTTTTAAATGTTGGATATGATGTTCATATTAAATATTTGTGTTTTGGTATAGGTTGCTTATATCGAGTGGTTGGGATCGAGACACCACCAAGAAACCTACATTGCTCGGAATCAATGAGAATAGGTAGTACCGGTACTGAATATGTAGTAGTTTGTAGAGGGTTAGGAACATGTGATAACGGACTACACTTGGCTGATTTTATTCTCAAGCGGTGCTGGATCTCGCAGCTGCAGTAACGTTGCAGAAACTAGAATTTGGGGTATACCTGTGCCTTTTGCGCAGTGGGGTATATTATCATTTCCCTTGGTTGGACTGACATTGTGGCGGGCTTTAACGAGTATAGTTTTACGTACCAATTTTAGGCATTATACAATTACTATTATGACCATGATACTTGTCATCTTAATTCGATCTGCTGTCAGGGAAATTTTCTTTTTCCATTCGGTTTTCTAATTCTAGTATATTTTTTATTTAATGTTTTCGTGTTCGCGACAGAGCAGCAGCGGACCGGCTTCTATACCTCAATATCATCTGACACTAGACATATTGTTGATGGTATCGACGTCCATGTAAAACTTTGACCGTTTGACAATTCTAGAGTCGCAATCACGTTCTGTCACGTGATGTTGCTACGCATTGTGGGTGAAAAAGCGCGTGCGTCTGAGCGTCAGCCATTTTGATGTACAAAAATACCTGACTGCCGTAATAAACACTTGATTGATATTTGTTCTTTCGTATCACGTGTTTGTTGCGAATGGACAGAAAATCGTACCGTTTTATATCATCGCCATAAGTCAAGTTCAATGTAGCAGCATCATATTGACTCAATAAGCACGATATGTGACGACAAAGCACTATACTGATTATTCCGATGAAGGTGGGAAGTATTATAAGACATGCAAGAAAAAAATAATTACAAAAAAAAAATAAAATAATAATCCAAAAAAGGATCCAAGAAAGCAGTAGGATTCCCTTCAGAATAAATACGTTGAAAAGAGTTTTATAAATATACCGATAGTGTTGTGACCTCTGGTAACGTAAAAATACGCAGGTGGTAATCGAAATTGATATGACAGATTGTAACGAAATTCGAATCTTATATTTTATCAATAATTAAAGATTATGTTTGCTGTGGTTCCAGGTAAACTGAAGATGGATTACTTGGAAAAATATACAATATGAGTTGTATGCATCGATGAAGACTTTTACATTATATTTTGTTAATTAAAACTTCGACTAATATATTTATTCGGTAAGCACAGTGCCCATAGAAGGCATTGGAATCAATACATGGATACTGTAATTTACAGAATGGGACAGATTGCATAACTCTGTTTAGTCGGGTGAGGGAGGATTGCATCTTGGGCTATTTGAGAGAAATCGGGCTGTTACATAAGTTTTAATTTGTGTATGTTTTAATGCATTGGATTAGTAAGTTAGTGACTTGAGTACTTAGAATTTTGTTTGATCGTCGCTATATAGCTGAAATATTGCTGAACGCGACATTAAACCTTAATTCTCTCTCTCTCTCCTACATTCCATTAAGAGGAAGCCAAACACTACAAGATGATATATAACTTGTAACGCCAAGCTTGTAAGGTGTAATTTCGTATGGTCAACAGCCAGCTATATGGAGATCAGGATATGACGCTAGTGTTGAGAGAATGATGCGTTGTGGGTCGCCGGGATTGCGCATCTCCGATCTATACTCTTCTCACTTTATACTCCCTTCCACCTCGACCGCATCTGCCTCAAATGAGGGTCCACATTTGTTTGGATGTAGCCTATATTCCCATCCAAAATGTCCAAAATATTGTAAATGGACACTCGTGTTGGTGGCGGAAGTATTGCCAAAATACTATGAAATCTAATTTGTACAATTGTCTGAGTCAGTGTCTCGATTTTAATGTAGATGTCATTGAATTTCCAACGTTATATTGCTAACAAATTATGTGGTATTACAACAATGCTATGCATTTCACTAAATATTATCTCATTTTCTTTCATTTTAGGTATCTACCTGACAATAGTGATGTCGCTAACGTCATTGTCAGTAATAATGACCGTATTTGTATTGAATCTCCATCATCGGGGTCCCAGTAAAGAACCCGTTCCAATATGGTTGAAGAATTTGTTCCTCGGAAGGGTGGCCAAGTGTCTGTGTCTTCCCGGGAGAGAACCTCGATACAGAGACTACTTCAGCGCCGATGCAACGCAGTTTCTTAGGAAAGTTTCTTTGAAAATGACCATAGAAAATATGGCACAGGAACTGAAGGATGATCTAGAAAACGGCATGGCCGACACCATACTGGATCCTAGCGGTTCGCCGTTCAACAACGAAAAACCGGCCGACAATCGGCCTAATTCCAATTTACCCAATGACCATTTTCGAAGAACTAATAAGAACCCCAAAACCATTTCAAAAACAAATGAAGAGATTTTACGAGCTCTGAAAAGGTTGATCGAAAAACATGACCGCGAGGATCACGAGTACGAAATCATACAAGAGTGGAGAAAAATAGCCCAGGTGGTGGACCGCATACTATTTTGGATATTTCTCACTGGGACTCTCGTCTCGACTGTGACTGTTCTTGTGATTGCCCCATTATCTAGAGGGTTTTAATGCTTGATATTACATTACTATTTGCCTATCACAGCCCGCAATTGTGGTGGGAGAACGTCTACTTATAAATTGGAATTGGCCCCTTCGAATTAGGCCACTGATCGAATGAAGATAGAAGAATGAACGCCAGCCGAGATCATATCGCGCGGGTTATTTATGTGTCAATAATAGGAAGAATCAGATAGAAGGGACTGCTTGCCAAGACAAATCGAATCGTGCTAGGGCGAGTCGGTGAGATTGGCGCTGCAGCTGTTTGGACTGAGAAGAGAAAGTGAACTATCCTGGATAAAAGAGGTGAAAAGTCGAGAGGGGTCATCGCTCAAAAACACCGTTCCAGACTAAAGGCCGTGATTGCCGCTCAGTGATTGAAATTCAAGTATGGCATTGCAATTACATCAACCTTCTTGAGGGTGAAAAAAGTCGGAATGTAGAAGAGACGGACATACAAAGCTTTGCTGATCGACTATTTTCGAACGTTCAGAAAAAGAGGATTGGCAAGTCTGTTTTTTTTCTTCAAATATAAAACCCTGATATGCTAATTCTGATTAAGGGCTAGAGGTTCAGAACTACACGTGAATGGAAATTTCATTAAACTACGAGATTGCACATCGCCAGTTAATGATAAAAAGGAGCCTGCTTTCTGATACGTTCCATTCTTATGCGTCTTTATGTGTGCAACGATATCATGCATGCTCATTTGACCGCGAGATCATCCGTATGGGGAACAAACAACAATTTCAATGAATGTCCAGAACTATGTGTGCTGACACGAATTTGCATTGAGCTACGAAAATCAAGACGCACACATATGGGATTGCTGAAAATCATACTTTTCTTCAGTCTTCGATTCTTATATATAGTGTTGAAATACACATATCTATGTACAGTATCATTGAACATCTTCGACCAAGGTATGATCAGCTCATTGTGCAATGAGAAATATTTCATTTTCACGCATTTACGGGTGGGTATTTCATGTCAGCAGGCATTTGGTGTGGCTAGGTTGTACGGCCCTGTATGTCGGCTGAGCGATCATGGATGAATTTGGAATTAATATTTCATGGTCAGTCGAATAAGTTACAAATTTCAATAACGTTACAAAAATGAGTGACCGAAGTCCACTTCGACTGTTTCTGTATCGAAAACAATAGCAATATTCCAACAGTGTCGATGTATCATGTTTTAATGATCAATCTCTTTCAAAAATGTTTGTCACATATTTGGTGATAATCTTCTATCTTAGTTTTCACAAAAGTAAATGACAAATGACGGTATGTATATAATTTTTCGTTTCATTATTTGAACTTCTTTGAAAATTTATAATTAAGTTACTGACTTAACAAATTTCAGCGATGTTTAATTTTTTCCTTTAGGATCAATATGTCTCGAATGGTAAGATAGCCATATTTGTGTCGAAATCCTTCGTAAAAGAGCGAAAATTTCGTGGTAAATTTCAACGAATGAAGACAAATCCTGTATTAATTGTTCGTCCTTTTGTATCAGTTTATAATAACTCCTAGAATCAGAATTCAGATCTCTGTTACTGATCTCTATTATCGGTATCGTTGTCATAAAGCAAAAACAATAAGTGAATGAAATTCGTACTTGACGGTCTCGGGAAAAGTGCCGACACAGCTAAATGATGAGTACCGTGGTGACATATACCTGCAACTGGGATATACGAACTATCACTAGATTATTAAGTTATCCCTTAACTTCAAGCGAAGCGAGGTTATACATTTGGATTGTATTGTGCTCACGCTGATCATGGGTGCTTGCAACGGTCGAATCCTTACGTGATGCCAAGGAAATACGTGCATGTCATTCCTGAACAATACGGGTGATTCATATTAGATAATATATCTCCATATTTCAAGTATCTCCATACATTTCCGGAGTATCTGTATAAAGTATGAAATAAAATCTTCTGAACTCGATCTGTGTCTGGAGCAGTTATTCTGGTCAAGTGATCGGGAAATCATATCTATATGCCAAGCCAAATGCACGAAAGCTCTAGATTTGTTGAGGGTAGTTGCCAGCTATAAGTGGGGAGGAGATCAGCAAAATCTTCTCCATTCATATCGATCACTTGTTCGTTCTAAACTTGATTATGGTTCTATTGTTTACAACGGTGCAAGCAACTCAAACTTAGCAAAGCTACCCTATTCTCCATCAAGGACTAAGACTTTGCCTCGGTGCGCTCAGAACATCACCTAAAGAAAGAACTTCGAAGAATTGAACTATCGCTGCAATATATCACGAAATTGCGATCAAACCACTCAAATACTGCATATGACTGTGTTTTCTACCCTCAATACGCGGATTTCTGTTTAAAGAAACCCTCCATTATTCCACCTCTTGAAATCCGTATGAAACCACACATTGTAGCAGCTGGTAATAAAGCTAGTCAAATTTTACCTAACAAGCTCTTGCCAACTCCACCATGGCAGTTAGCCAAACCAGAAGTAGATTTTTCACTGACGAAATATAAAAAGGCAAACACGAGCCAGCTCGTGTATACACAAGAATTTGGGCTACTAAGAGAGAAATACACATCATATCAGGCTATTTATGCAGATGGTTCTAAAGATGGTGCTATTATCTTTAGTTCCAAAACTAAAACCTATCGTCTGCCACGGGAAAGTTCCATCTTCACTGCTGAGGCAAAAAGGTATAGAAGGTATCGGGACCACTAAAAGGAAACGATATGTCATATTCTCAGATTCGCTATCATGCCTTCAAGCGATTAAAAGTGGAAATTCAACTCATCCCACCATCTGGAAAATTCTACAGTTATATGACATTAGATTTGATCAACAGTTTGATATTGCGTTTTGTTGTGCCTAGTCACGTTGGCATCAAAGGTAATGCAGAAGCTGATAATATGGCTAAGGCAGCTCCGGATGAAAAGGGTTGATCCTGTTGGAATCCCATACAGCGGTTTCAGATCATCTATCTGTGCTTATGTAAGAAAGCTGTTTCAATCTTTATGGGATACTATGGATAAAAACAAACTTCGCAAGTTCAAAAAAACTGTTGGTTATACTGATCTGAACAGCCAGAAACGTTTCGATCAGGCCATGACTAGACGATTTAGGATCGGCCATACACGATTAACTTAATATTTACTAAAAAAAGAGCCGGTCCCAAGGTGTATTCCATGCCATGAATATCTCACGGTGAAACATATTCTCATAGACTGCATAGATTTTAAGATTGTAAGATATATTTTTTATCGAGCAGCTACGCTGGAAGATCTTTCCAGCCGAGTAAAAGAAGATTGTATTTCAGATTATTTGAGAGAGATCGGTTTGTTGTACAAGTTTTAATGTTGTTTGATCGTCGCTATATAGCTGAAATATTGCTGAACGCGACGTTAAACCTTAAATCTCTCTCTCTGTATATATGTCAAATTACAAGCGTCTAGTCCGTCATTCATAATCCAGCCGTCGTCCACTAGAGAATATCCGCGTCCATAATCCGAAGACCTATTCCATTTCCACATAACAGTATTAGGACCAAGTTCAAAAAGACAAAAGTATACATAAACATAGGCTTGTTTCCTGCAAGAGAGAAGCGGTCAACAGTTTTCAATCTTCCAGTTCGTGTCAGTAAGCCATACTTGTGCAACAATCCAAACTGTACTTTCCAAACTCTGTGGCAAATGTGGCTAATGGAACAATTTAGAAATAATTCTTCGTCATTCTCATTATCAATGGAGTTAAGAGTGAGATCCAATAGCCTCTCCACTTTGATTCCCATCAGAAAGTAAAGTATTTCATGTTGATTAAATTCAGTCAATAGGTAGTTTGATTTGCGTAGCCGTTGATCCTCATTAGATTCGATTTCACTTCTCTTGGCACTACTCGTCCGCAAGAACAGCATACGGACATAACGTTGCTGGACTCCAGAATGTTTTTCTTACATGCTACCGTTGGCACTAGTGACCCCCCTCCCCCGCCCTCCCGCTGTTGTATGACAACTTTCACGAATATTCAGCATTCTTCATTTTCAAATTCTAAAATAGCTTTCAAAGTAATGTAAGTCAAATAAGAGCGTGGTACGTCTAAACATATCTTGCGGCTGTGAAATAAGAGAGAGAGAGAGAGAGAGAGAGAGAGAGAGAGAGAGAGAGAGAGAGAGAGAGAGAGAATTGAGGTTTAATGTCTCGTTCAGCAATATTTCAGCTATATAGCGACGATTAAACAATATTCTAAGTACTAAAACTTCTAAAACTTAATATGTAACAAACCGATTTCTCTCAAATAACCCAAGATGCAATCCTCCCTCACCCGATTGAAAAGATCTTCCAAAGTAGTCGCTCGATAAAAAGCATCTCATACAATCTTAAAATCTATGCATTCGATAAGAATATGTTTCACCGTGAGATCATCATGGCATGGAAAACACCTTGGGACTGGCTCGAGGCTGTTCCGTTTCATGTGTTACCAGGTGGCTACCGTTAAGATGACACTGGATTCGTCAACGTCAAGAAAGAGGGCGTCACGGCAAAGTGGGTGGGGGGGGGAGGATCAGATTGATGGATAATACCATGGAGATAAGAGCGCTCTCGATTTCGAGACAATGAATCTTGAATTGAAAACACGTGTAACTATACAGAGTGGGTAAAAAAATGTTCACCTGTGGTTTTGTTCATTTATTCATATGAAGTTACAATTTATTGTGTATATGAATATAAGACATGGAAGGGTACGTCATCTCTCCACTATATTCAACCATGGTATGTTTCATTCATGGAAGAAAATACACATATATTGTGTATATACCAATGGCGCTCATGAAAGGAAAGTGCATTCTCTCCATAAAGCAGAAATGAGTGAACCCAGCAGTTGATGAAAAAACAGGAATGAGACTCTTCACTGTTTATCTACTTTCAGATATTTCTGTTGCACATTTGTCCAGTGTCAGGTAACAACTCTCGGAGAGAAAGTCTTAAAGTGCAACAGTGATAACTGAAAACAGATAAACATGTTAAATGTCTCCTCCCTGTGTCAGTTTTCATGCATTTTCACATTATGTACAGATGAATAAATTAACAAAACCACAGGTGGACATTTTTTTCTACTCACCATGTAGAGCGTGACTACGGTAAATGATTGACCTGGTGTGTCTGAAATAAGATGAAGATATATTTACCTTTACAATAAACATCAGGTTGATCTCCAGTGTTTCTTCAATTTGACAGGTAACATATCGTGGGTCTACTTTACAGCTACTACTTCTCGTACAATCTGCAACCCAAATGAATTATATGTATATATTTTCTCAAAGAGCACGATTAATTACAACACATATAAGGGAAGCCATTATTTTAAGATGCATCACTGATAAGTTATAGAAAACTGGATGTCGAACATTCCTCTCCAAGCTTGCTTCATTTTTTCCTAGAAAAGGTCGAGTCATTATTTTTACGCACAGCCAAGGGGCACAACTGAGGCAAGACCAACTCTGCTTATAGATTTAAGCTATTAAGAAGACAAGAATAATGGTGATGTAGCAGAACACGGGTGGTCTACACTATTATGAAATTAGACGGGCCATTGCTACGAAACTGCTACAACCTCGGATATCTCGGAAGAATGTTACGTTTCTAGAATAGAATAGAATAAAATTGTATTTGCAATACACCTTTCATAGGCCGAGCAATTTTATCAACAACATCAACAACAGTTTCAAGCATTTAAGATACACATATATCAAGACAATATATGAATAAGCAAGTTTGTAGCTAGTAACAATCAGTCTTGATTTCTGACATATAATATTGGAAGACTAACATTTGCCTGTATGGGTAAATATGTCCGTCATTAAACAATGTACGTTTACAGGTTCTATTTACAAGTTATTTTATTCTTAGTATTGTATTTCGGTTAGTACGTCTTTCAAACTGTATATATATATTTGCAAATATATTCTCGTCGATATTGCCGAAATATTGCTGAACTCGACGTTAAACCTTTATTCTCTATCTTTCTGTCTCTCTGCAAATATATTTTCATAATGAATGAAAACTGCTCATCAAGTGAAAATGTAAGAAATTGGAGCGATATGCAAGAGGTGGGGAAAATTGACGACGTCTGGTGACTAAAAAGCAACCATATGAAAAATATTGGTCGACATGTAACATTCAGACCCGGGAATACGGTGGATTCTCGAACGTAGCATTAGTATCTCAGCCGCGCTTTTATTGCAGCTGTTCATGTGGAGACTATGAAGTATCCACACGGCCCCTAGCACCGGCTTAAGCGGAATTAGATACCCTAGCTCGGGAGCTGTGATGACAGATCAGCTCAAACAACTCATCTGATGTTAATGGATGAACATCATGGACGACTGATGGAGTAAACGCCTTAACATGGGGTAACCTGGTAAATTTGAACAGGTGTGATAAACCTGTGTAATAAACATCTCTCTCCTTCACAGCCCATAATGGGAGCAGTGCATGATATAATCCATTTCCTCTTCAACATCTCTCGAATGACAGCTTTGACAGACTATTTTCTCGTTAATAATTGGATTAACATGGCGACCTCTTTCAATCATGCGATTGTGGTTGTTAAGTTGCAGTCGGCAAAATGCCGGGCCTGTCGATGCTTTATATTTGTAGTGTGGAGTAAATAGTTTTCCACTTCGATCTCATCTTTAAATTAAGAATAAGTATATACCTTATTTTCACTTTCTGTAATGAGATTAGAAATTAATTCATCATACATATTATGAACCTCAGATATAGTCACATCCATTGTAGATTTTGGATTGACATTATCTTGAAGATGTTGCCGAGTGTCAACTTCTGACGTAGGCTATTTTACTTTTGTTAACCAACTGGGTTTATTTGTAAACAGCAAGTTGTAGTTTGCCATATATGCATGGTGCAAAATGCGATTATTGGAGTAATTTTGTGTGAACCTTTTCTAGCTCAAGGTTTTCAACCTTACCTAATGAGCTCATATAAACCCCCAAATTTCACTACAACAGAGTAAAATTAGTTGAATTAACACTTTAAACTGATTCCTACATATACTTGGTGAGGGGTTATGTTTAAATATAGAATGAAATAAGATATTTATGTCTTTAAATCCTTTATGCTTTAGTTATAATAGGTCTTCATTGAACCTTCCCTGTCGTTAATGATTGCTCTTAAGTACTTATATTTTCGAAATATTGAAATAATTGACTACGAAATTTGAAACTTGGTATAGAGGTATGTGAATGTCGTTTACTCAAAATCATAATCTTTGATTTTCCAACATTAATCGGCAGATTATTGATAGAGGAAAAGTCGTAAATGCATTTCAATGGATGCTGTAAACCTGGTTTTGTTCCTGAGAAGATAGCTAGATCATCTGGAAAAAGCAGATGGGTTATTTAAGTATCATTTAGACATGGTGCTTTGCTTAGATCATTTTCTAGATAATGAACAGTGTCGTCAGTGAATATGTGAAACAAAGTGGGAGATAAATTACAACCTTGTATGACTCCCCGGTAGAAGAAAATGTTGGAGATAATCCATTAGTTGTAGACACTTGCTAAATTTTATTTTTGTACAATGAGTATATCGAATGGAGTATATTGTCTGCTATTCCAAGCAGAGTTAACTTTTTCAAAAAAATGGATTGATCCACTATATCAAAAACTTTTCGAAAATCAAAAAACCTTGGAAACAGTTTTTTTTGTAGCAAGGTACGTGTTAATAATTGATTTGACAATAAATAAATTAGCTGTCGTTCTATGATCAGTCCAAAAACCGCCTTGATTCGGACTCACTCAATCGTTCTTGTCTAGGTGGACAAGTATCCTCTAGTTTAATATTATTGTGAATAATTTTCCAAGTGTTGGACTAGGCCTGAAATCGAGGCGGCGGAAAATGCACCCCCCCGTATTTTTTCGCTATTCCTATGGCTAGAGTGCTGAAACTTACCACACTATATATTTGTGGCGAGCTCTAATATAAAATGTAAAAAGTAAATCAAGATGGCCGATACGATGACATCATAATGACGTCATTTTCAAAAAAGACACTTTTTTTGGTCGAAATAAAATAGTTTCTATCCATTTGTCCAATCAGAGAAGTAAGAATTTTGAAGAAATATGATGAAAATATCGTTTTTCTGTACTCGGGGGTCATGCGTAGGCTCAAAATGACCCCAATACGATAAAAGTCACGGAGTGTCAGCTTTCACGTTTTTGCCGTTCCGAAGATAGGAGGAAAAACCAAAAGGAGGGGGAGTGCCCCACCTAAGGCCATGCAATGCAATGGTAATTATACGGAGTGGCTCTATCGCTTTTTGCATGAATTGGTGTTATCGTCCAAGACGACAGAAAAGATGGAAATTCACCACTGGATAAAATAAGATTAAACAACTTCAAAATGTGG
The DNA here is from genome assembly GCA_036873755.1 of Hanleya hanleyi. Taxonomy (NCBI): domain Eukaryota; kingdom Metazoa; phylum Mollusca; class Polyplacophora; order Lepidopleurida; family Hanleyidae; genus Hanleya; species Hanleya hanleyi. The sequence goes on from JAVTVY010024195.1 coordinate 73,755, forward strand.
TCCGGTTTAAGAGGTAGTATTGTTTCTAGTAGTTCATTAGGCAATCCGTCTTTGCCAGATACTTTTATTTACTTTCTGGATTTAATAGCGGCATTAAGTTCCTTTATTGTAATTGGAGTATTCTTTCTTTTTGTCAGCAGAACATCTCCCTCACTACGTCGTGACTTGACATACTCATTGTTGTCGTTCTAAACACAAGCGAAACGCATGACTTCATATATTGACGTCAATAAACGACAGAAATGTATGACAATTCATGGAAGGACAACAAATCTGACCCTCTATTAACCATTCAGGTATATATCAGTCCTTTGCGCACAGCAGTTTTGACTTCCTTTTTAAAACAATATGCGGTTCTAAAACGTCACTTATCAGCGTCACAATGTACAGAGAACCCTCGCGTTGCAAAGTTTTGCTTGACGCGTCCATGAATTTCGTCAATTCCCATGAATGCTATGGTGAGACAGCGTGGACCTTGTTTTAAAATCGGATGTAGGAAGAATTGCCTCCAAACTCGTCCATCAAGGAATGGCGAATAGACCGGTACCAAATCCACTGGGCATGCACGCTATCGGCAATCGGCCCAACGTTATTAGACGAAACCGGCCGGTCTCACTTCATCTACACGTACGCCATCTGAGAAAGTTGCTTCCCTTGATTAACCGTGACCGCCGGTATTTTCCTGCTTTGGTGGAAATTTTCCGTGTCTTTCTAAAAGGTCGTCCGTTCATACTTAGACATTGTATCACCAATCCCCTGGGTAACAGTCTATCTAGTTATGCCCCCCCCCCCTCTAATTAGAGGGGGGGGCATATAGCGATCGCTTTGTCCGTCCGTCCGTCTGTCCATCCGTCTGTCCGTCCGAGTTTCTTGTCCGTGCAATATCTCGATTAATATTTGATGGACAGGATCGAAACTTACATGGAATGTGGCCAGTACCTCGTAGTTGTGCAGCGTAGAGTTTTTTCCGAGTTCCGGTATAATTTTCAAGAGTTATGGCTCTTTTTCTGAAATCCCTGTGAATGGGACTTGTCCGGGCTGGATCTTGGTTAATATTGTATGGACAAGTATGAAATTTGCATGATATGTGATCAGTGCCCCACAGTTGTGCACCGTAACGTGTCTCCCCGTTTCGCTTATATTTTCAAGAGTTATGGCCCTTTGTTCCTGAAATCTTCGTGAATTGGGACTTGTCCGGGCTGGATCTCGGTTAATATTGTAGGGTCAATTTTGAAATTTGCAGCATATGTGGTCAGTGCCCTGTAGTTGTGCAGCATGAAGTTTCTCCGCGTTTCGCATATATTTTCAAGAGTTATGGCCCTTTTCTTCTTCAAATCTTTGTGAATTGGGACTTGTCCGGGCTGGATCTCGGTTAATATTGTATGGACAATTATGAAATTTTCAGGATATGTGGTCAGTGCCCTGTAGTTGTGCAGTGTGAAGTCCCACCGCCTTTCGAATATATTTTCAAGAGTTATGGCCCTTTTTTTCTTCAAATCTTTGTGAATTGGGACTTGTCCGGGCTGAATCTCGGTTAATATTGCATGGACAAGTATGAAATTTGCATGATATGTGGTCAATGCCCCATAGTTGTGCAGCATGACGTTTCTCTGCTTTCGGTTATAGTTTCAAGAGTTATGATCCATTGTTTAACAAACCTAAGTGAATGGGATATATTTATTTGTCCAGGCTGCAATCCATAACTGATTTGGACCGGGAAAATGGCTATATATATGTCATTCTACATTCCAAAGCAGATCACATAGGTCCTGAAGTATGAAATTGCCCCAACAGGAGTTAATTGGGTGCAAAATTCAAAGTTTATTGACCGCTTCATAATTTCACCACAATATCTCCCAAGGAATGTAGGTCTCATTTTCGGATTTAACGAAAGCCCCGGCGATCATCTCGCATCAAAACATTATCACTTGTTGGTCGATACTCTGAATATGTACATGTATTATGCGAGGCATGCCAAAAAACTTGACTGAAATAGAATTTTCATAATCATCAAGGCCTCCACCGACCAATACAGAACAGAACAATGGCGGGGCAGTGTCGGATTAAAAGCGAAGGAGGGGCATACAATGAGCAATCTCTGATTGCTTCCTTCCTGTGTTGATGTTCTTACGTAATTACGTTGTGGATAATCTGGGTATCCTAAATCTGTGTTCAACAAGTGGCGAGGCTTCCTTTATTTCCACTACATATAAATATTTACCGTAAGTGGTATGTTTCAATATTTCCAAAATATAACAGCATCATACACATGTAATTTGAAAAGGTTGTAATCAGAACAAAATCCCATGTTCCAACAAGAGCACAGCTGGCAGATAAATTTCCCATATCGTGAAAAGATTAAAATTAAGGTTGCAACCTGTACTTACCATGCATGAAAAAGACTTCATTTCGGAAATATTTAGTTGTCGAAATGCCTATGTGTTCGTTCATTTGACCGTGCTAATTACGTCTTACATCAGTCGTGAAGGCAGTAAGGTCTTCTGTACATTGCATCATTTTTATTTGATGATATCAAATAAAACATAAAAGGTATATATTCGCTTCCACCAGTGGTTTGGAATCATAAGTTCTAGTTTGAAACTCGAAAAGTCAAGTTCCGTTGAACTTTGTGTGTCTGTACGCACAGAAATATATCCGCAGTTGAGCTCACATGTACTAGTTAGTTCACTCGCATTATAACAACGCTACATTTCCTAACATATAATATAGCAATGCTAAATTATCCCCGATGGCGTCGTTCGAAACCACTATTTTTTTTCTTCTCACACACAGACATTCCATCTCCAATTATTCAAATATTCTTTTATCCTATCGCCTTGATATCTCTTTCTCTGCGCGCGGAATCGCTGGACATTATAAGAAATACTTTATCCCCAGAACAGGGATGCCATGGTAGACATCAAATATTGGGCAGGTAAATAGATTTATTCTGTCGATATGGGAGTGAGCACTCAGTCCTCTAAATGGGTTCATAAATTCGCAATATCCACAGCAGAAAACCCCCTTCACTGAGGTCTACGACGCTTAGAGAGAAGGATATTGGATGTTCTAGCAGTGATAAGTATAAAATCAAGTTCACTCTAACAGTACGTCTGGTCGTACCGTTGTCTAGACCATATCTCGGATACCATTTGATGGACAATGGACAGATGCTTATTAACTTGTGCAGATGTGCCCCGTCAGGTTATTTTCATGCGTTTCGATGATTTTATAGAGAGCTATGGTGTGTATAATCAGCCAATGCTTTCTTGTCCGGTCCATATCTCGGTTATTATCCGACGATAACTTCGAAAATACATGGGAGGTGCTTATTACCTTGCCGAGTTTCCAGAGTTATGGCTCTTGATCCCGTCAGTCAATAACTTATTGTCGTGTCTATAACTTCGAAACCTTGCACGAAAGCTGGTTAGTACCTTGCGCTTGTGTACTGTCAGTTTTCGTATCGGTTTCGATGATTTTCCACAGAGTTATGACCCTTTTGTCATACGTAAATCTCGGTTACTATCTGATGAACAACTCCCCGATGTGTATTATCAGATTTTCACGGAGATATGGTCCTTTATCACATTCAACAAGAATATGTTGTCGGTTTCTTATCTCGGCTACTTCTTCATGAACAACTTTAAAACCTGCATGCAAGATGCTTGTTGCATTGCAGATGTGCATTGTCAGGTTTCTTATCCGTTTCGATGGTTTTCCGCAGAGTTATGGCCCTTTATCTCGCCCGTAAACACTTTCTTTTGCTGTCCATATCTTGATTACTGTTTGATGGACAACTTTGGAACTTACATAGAAGATGATCTGTACCTTGCAGATTTGCACACTTAGATTTCTTATCTGTTTTGATGATTTTCCACAGAGTTATGACTCTTTATCCCGTCGGTCAACCCATACCCATTCTTATCGGGGTTAGTTCTTCTTGAACAAATTACTGTATTATTACTTCTGCAACTGCATCTGGTTGATCATTTCTATGTAACTTTGAAAAAATTACAAAATTCCTTTGTATTATCTTCGTTCCAATGATTGTTTAACTGGGTTGCTGTCTTTTGCAGGCTGTAGAAACAAAATCTTCGCTAATGCCCTCTAATACACCTTCTTGGCCCGAAACTACGGTAATTAATACCAAAACATTTCCGGGTGAAGTGAAAGGAAAGCTGTAAACGTACTCACAGCCACGTCACTCATTCTCTGACTTATATTATATTCGAACAAAGAATACAGATGATATTAGGGTATTAGGACATTCTAGTATGCAATAGCTGAATACTTATCGATTCACTTTTTCCAGGAATACATTCCTAAACCAATCGTTTATTCGGGGAGAGTAGCAAAATTTTCTTCGTACTTTCTCTCAAATTCCACTCATCACAGCCTTCCCTTAGTCTCGTCCGAAGCGCTGTTCAATATATGCTTGTGAACTCTGCCTTGAGAAGTTACCAAGAACAGATTCGGGTTTTATCATGCTTCGACTCCTTGTTCGCCGAATCTGAATGAAGGCTGTTGTCATTGTATGTCTATCAGCTAGGCATTTCACATGAACAGGTACAATAAAAGCGTACCTGAGATACAACACATATCACGAATCGTTAGGTTCTTGGTATGTGCTTTAGAATAGGTTAACCAGAAGACTATTCTGTGAAGTCATGTGACGCAGTCAGTATGTCGGCACCTCTTCCCACTTCCCTTATATGTGTTGTAATTTCTTTGAGTCATTTAAATTACTATTCTAATCTTACCGTACCAAATCTCCACGATCCGTCACCCAGTCCTGGTTCTGTTTTGCCGCAATAGTGCTTTATCCTGATGAAGGGTAACTTTATCCCCTTAACTAATATTAGTAAGGGCAAATGAATACTGACATACGGTTCTTGGTCCAGAAAAAACTGTGGAATAAAAATAAGTTGAACAGCAGTAAGGTGACGCGTATCTTCTCGTGACAAGCCTAATATCTTCGAACAGGTTATTCCTTTGACACTGATGAAAACATGCGTTTTACATGCAATAATAATTTCCTTTCTTGATCTTACAGAATCTGTTTACTTTCCATATTGACAAGCTCCCAGACCCGGTTTATTGCAGTGCAAGTCAGTGCTAACAAAATAAATATTTAAAATCATGGACTGATTATACATAGGTGATAAACGCTTTATTATAGAGAAATCTCTTAGACATTGGAAATCTGCTTGCTTCCAGCAGCAGTATAGAATAAACACTTAGAATGAATGCCAGCGGATTATTTTAAATGCTCACTCCGTGCGTAAACATGAATGGACTCTGATTTGGTGTCGAGAGGCGATAGTGGTTTGTCTGCCAAGACAAGTCAGTGTAATCCAAAGGATTTTCACTTGGAAATTCTTCGATGGTTTTGTAACAGTCGACCGATGTCGCCGGTAATGGGCCTTGATGGGTATGAAATGAAAAATTGGTCCAAGACCTTCGTCTGGATGGTGGCTATTCCAAACGTTAGGATCAAACTGGGTTGCGCGATATTGATTTTCCTAAAGTACGTATTTGCCGAGACTGCCTTTTGGAATCGCCGAGGCATTAACTTGATGAGGTCATTAGATGGGAAGACTTTGCTCGCCACTTTATGACCTGATATTCCTTTGGACGCGTAAAACTAAGTATTCGAGGATCCAGCGGCAATACCACCACGGACTTTAATTTCGCACTGCACTTTTTCACAATACTGACCATCGGATCATTACAGTGGCAATCAGGCGGTTATCGAACCAATAAGAGACTCGTTTCACCACGAACCAATAATAACCCAAGTAAAATATTTTTGTCCAACCGTGTTTAACATGAAAATAACGGATTTCCTCAATTATGCAGAAGATAGTCTGATTATTGTTGGTCTCTAATTTTATCTTTCATGTGGTTTCCTGTTTTGTTCAGTATTATTAAATGCTTACCCATCTTTATACGAAACATTATTTCTACTTAAATGTTCTTGTAGCTCAGTTCATCAAACCAAGTGTTGTTACAGCTTGTTTCAATAATCGAATGCGCACTGAAGATCAAATGGAACATTTGCACTTTAATTCAAGTTAATCCCTGGATACTACTTTTCGGCCTCGACTGGAGGGGGGTGGTGCACCGACAATTGGCTGCCCGCATGAGCTCCGGTTCCTCAATCGGAGCGCTTCGCCATCTCTTTAATCCAGAGTATATTTTTAATCGATGATAACTGGAATATTTTCGATTTGAAGTTACCATATTTATCACGCCTAAAATCTTATTGTCCTTTCTTGGAATTTTTCGGAATATTTGATCCATATTATCATATTTGCACCATTTATCAGTGGTTGAAAACGCGCTCCATGTTATAAACATAGGGGGGGGATCATGAGAACAAACCGGAGCTGTCGCGTTAGCACACGTGCTGCGTACCTGTTGCCGCCACTGGGGCAAGACAGCTTTGTCCAAGGATAAATGTGAAAAGAGCGGATCACACTTTATTTGACCGTGGAGTAGCTCACCGATGAATCGATAGACCGAATGGTTGAAGGTCGCTGACGTTTCTATCGCCCTTCAGCACCTCCCCTCCCCACCCGCCCTCTTCTATCTCCGCCTCCTCACCACGCTCTCCTGATTATTATTGTTACCCACTCGACTTGCCGGGAATTTCGTCACTTTCAGTCGAAATCTGATGATTTCCTTCATTATTCCATAAATCCATGTAAATAAGGTCCCGTGTTTCGATTTAACGCCATACACTAATTGAGAGAGAGAGAGAGAGAATTAAGGTTTAACGTCGCGTCCAGCAATATTTAGTAACGAAACGTTATGGCATTAGATCATCAATATTTCATTGGTAGAAAATTCACAGAGTGGGTATGGTTATTACCTAGCCTCTAGTTAATATGAAATGCCATTAAATGTGAAATACAAAGGTTTTCATGTTTTCCCTTTTATGTTCTTCATGGTTTAGCTAATGTTGAAACTATGGTTATTACCCGCTAGGATTTGTCCTCTAGTTGACAAGAAATGCCATTAAAAGTGAAATACAAAGACTTTCATGTTTTCCTTTTTATGTTCTTCATGCTTTAGGTGAGACAATTCAACAGACTTTAGATAGACCGCGATCATGTTGCAAGACGAGAGGAAGCGGAAACCAGAAGTAGATGTTAACCGGCAGTAAATATCCTATCACGGGATATCCTATCCTATCCTATCCTGTTAGAGGTGATATTGAGCATCCTATACAATCTGTGCCTTCATGCCCAAGAATTGCCGTGCGGGCATACATGGTACCCTTATCATACAATAAGACGCGAAATAAAGAGAAAGCTTTTATAGCAGGCATGCATGATACATTTGTCATATTTCACCGAGATAGGCTCTCTTACATTCAACTGTTCAGCTTATGTAGATTCACCTTATGTTCCAGTAGTTAGCACTAGGCTCTCTAACATGACGCAAAGGGGCGCAAAGGGAAATAACTCATGTTCCTTAAGGGCTCCCTTTACACTCCGCATCATTAAGACAAATACAATTTATTGTTCAATACTCAAGAGTGCATTGAAAGATTCATTATTTCGGCATCCAATGTTTCTTCACTCCTGTCCCTTCTCCAGACTCCCCAGTTCCCCCTTCAAGCATAGGACTTCTTCGTTCCTACAATTATAATGCTCCGAACGCGCCAAATTGATGTTACTGCCTGTGTGCTCCAGGTGTCGGATCTTTCTGACCTCATCTCTCTCTTCATGGTGAACTTCAACCTTCAGATTACGACACAGCCGTCCCGCGAAGTCAATAAATTTCGGATATCCCGGACCTACCATTCAAGCCCGGAAATAGAACGGGCCGCTTCAACCATCAGAGAATGACTGCCTTGTGGATGACGCGTGACCTCCCTATGGATAGTAACAAACTCCACGAGTTCAAAAACAGCTGTAGGCTATACTCATCTGAACAGCCAGAAACGTTTCGATCAAGCCATGATTAGACGATGTAGAATCGGCCATACACGAGTAACTCACGAACATTTACTGAAAAAAGAGCCAGTTACAAGGTGTATTCCATGCCACGAAGATCTCACAGTGAAACATATTCTTATCGACTGTATAGATTTTAAGATTGTAAGAGATTCTTTTTATGGAGTGACTACTTTGGACGAACTTTTTTAGACGAGTGAGAGAGGACTGTGACTAAGTTTTAATGTGTTGGATTACTAAGTTATTGGCTTGAGTACTTAGAATATTGTGTAATCGTCGCTATATAGCTGAAATATTGCTGAACGCCACGTTAAACCTTAATTCTCTCTCCCCCCCTCCCAATCCGACCATCGCGAAAAGAGCACATGTCGCAGCCGACGAAACTTGCCTGCCGTCGACGATATTTCTTCCAGTATTTGCGAAAGGAGCACGAAGAGATATAAAAGTGCTCTCCACATCCAACCACATTGTACTTTTGCCCTCCATAATTTCCTACGGGTCAGAGGTCATCGTCCAATTTTACAATTTCACCAGGATCTACGCCAATCTCTAATTCACACGCCTTCTATAAAGACACGCTAAAATTTAGCGTATTTATATCAATACATATAGCCGTTCGTCATTCACCCTCCGGCGTTGAGGGATCCACAACCTAGGTCATGCTAATACCCATCATTCTAGTTAGACAGTGTACGATATAGGCCATTTAATGGCCCTCCCAAACTTTGATCTCACTTCCTCAATTCCTACTAACGGAGACATTCTCGGTTATATACCAACACTTTCCTCCTCCTCGTCTACATGCTTTAAGTCAGAAGTTCTGTCTGCCAACAGCCCTTCTATCTGACTACCTTCGACATTTCCAGCAATCCCTTCGTCCATTTTACCGCCATAAATCATGTCAACGTAAATCAACTTAGCAGGAGGCCCACTACTAAAATCCTGAATGTTATAGGTCACGTGATTTATTCAGAACTATATGCGGACCCCCTACCCAACTTTTGTGCCGCCGAAGGGGGATACCATCGCCAGACATGCTGAACAACTATATATTCGTGGCATAACCCTACCTGGCATCGGCTTTTGGGGACCTGTCCAGGTCTAGGCGGAGGTCATTTCGGCTCCAGTAATTATTTTTCTTGCCCCTTGACCCAATGTGCTGAAACTTACCACGCTATATACGCTTCTGTCAAGCTCGAACATACGATATAACAAAAAGATGGCCGCTTTTATGACGTCACAGTGACGTCATTTTCACACACACAAAAATCGGCCAATTTTTGGGTCAGATTTTTCGTTTTCCTTATTTATAATAATCTGATTTGCAATAAAATAGCTTTTTGTCAACTTTTCCTCGCGGAAAAGCGAGAAGTTTGAAGGAAGATGACGAAAACATCACTTTCCTGGCACTCCACATGGTCGCCATTTTAAATTTTCCCATGAGTCTCTGTCCATGCCCGGATGTTATGCAAATGGGCTCGCAATGACCCCAATATAATACACTAACAAGTTTCGAGATTTCAGTTCCCAGTGTTTTGTCCTCCCGGAGATAAGGTAGAAAGTTTGGCATGGTAGGAAGGGAGGCGGTAGTACCCCCTCTCCTGGTAAGGCCTCGATCGTAGCACTCATTTTGTCTCAACGCAGCCTCGGCCTGAGAAAGCGCAAACTCAAAGTACTTTTAAACAACTGTCATTAGCCCTTCCACATATTTAATCCGACAACGAAACGGTCCATCTTTGGTGGAGTTCCCCATAATTACATCTAAAGTGTAATACAACACATGACCAAACAAGTTTGGTGAGCAGCCGGTACTGTTATGGAGAGTAGCACGATAAGGTAAGCGATCAACCCAGTCGAGCAGACTCTTATTTAAGAAGATGGAAGAATATAGTCTTAATTCACCATTTTTAAGAGTTTCATCCGGATAGGGAAAAATGCAAACGACGAAGGAAAAGTCCTTTAACCCTATCTGGCCTGGGCTTTTTAGGACCTGTTGTGGCCTGGGGGGGCCGAAATGGCCCCCACTAATTATTTTTCTTACCCCTTGAGAGCTGAAACTCACCACACTATACCCTTGGGTCAAGCTCTACCAGAAAATGTAAAAAAATCCAAGATGGCCGCCTTGATGACGTCACAGTGACGTCATTATCAAAAACAGCATTTTTGGTCGATTTTTCAGGCAGATTGTCCGATTTTTTTATTTATGGAATTTCTTCGCAAAAACTGCGTGATAAATTAGTAAATATTAATGTGATGTGAAATAAAATAGTTTTTGCCTGCTTTTCATCGCGGAAAGGCAGAAATTTTGATGAAATATGACAAAAACATCACTTTTCTGGGACCCCACGTGGTCGCCATCTTGAATTTCCCCATGATTCTCTCCTCGGGGGGTCATGCAAATAGACTCAAAATGACCCCAATATGATAAACTAAAAAGTCACGGAGTTTTGGCTTTCCATTTTTTGTCGTTCCGGAGATAGCGCAGAAAGTTTGGTAGGGGGGCCATTTTGCCCCCCCCCCGCCCCCCAGGCCAGGTAGGGTTTTAAACAGGCAAGATTTAAAAGCAGCTGCATAGCAAAGATCTGCTTTTGACAGAAACTGTATACGTTGAACAAAATAACAGTCTTACAGTCTTAGAAGTCATCCTACGAATATTTCTTTGTTTTTTTTTAGAAAATGTGTAATTAATAATGCTCTTTTACCGAGCAGATTTAAAATTCAATTAAATTCAATTTATTCACCAGTTCCAAATTCATGCAAATTATTAACATATATTTCAAATACAATTATGTTAATAGTAGCAAGTTGAGGAACGTATAACTAAGACGGGCCTGGCGGGAATAAAACCTCAGAGGTTTCTGTTCTATCCCCCCCCCCACAAAAAAAAATTAATAAAAATAATAAATATGCATCGCATTCCAATGACAGCAGAAACTGAGCGATAAGACTTAGAAAGTCTGCTTATATAGAACACGTGTTCAATCATGAGTGCTGCCAATTTTTAAAGTAGCTTAAAATCCAGAATTCATTATTAAAGATCTTCCTTTCATATGATCTTATAAAGCGTTAGATGACAATAACAAAAGGTCTGTATTATTTGCAACCAGTCTTATCAAAATATATAAGACTCTTGGTATATTATTAATGAAATATTACACATCATAATCTATAATGAATAAACAAGTCTACGGGGACAATACAACCACAAGTAAACTTTCATCGTTTGACGTTTGTAAAACAGTCGGACTTCACTAAGCGTGACAAGCAGGCTTATCAAATCGCTGTTGTCCATTTGTTGTAGATATTTTCATTCGTCGGAAAAGCATACCCTCCTATATTCGAACATTTAGGCACGCAATACAGTGTTGACGGCATGTTGATTTCTCGGATTTATGCCTGGCGGTCCAAGGGAGACAACTCGTAAGACCGCATTATTCTGTGGCTCCCTCTGTCGGACGTTCAGGCAGCGATAATCCCCATTCTCGGGCTAAGCGGTATGATATGTTTATACAGTTGCTAAGCTATCTGCGAACAACACCAACAAACTTTTTCAGAGGGAGGGAGTGGGATCGAGGTGGGTCAGCAATATCATTTCAGATTGTGTTGAAATCTTCGCCAATTTACGTCACTGCACTACTTAGCACCAAAGTGTTTCTGATTTATAATTTCATACTACATGTAAAAAGTAAATCACGACCAACTAGTATTACACCAGACAGGAGTTCCTTGACTCTGGCCTGGATGCTTTGGGGTGTACCGCAACCTGGGCAGGGGGGCGTATCCAAAATGACCGCCATGATGACGTCAGAGTGACTTTGCATGCTAAATTAATACATAATAATCTGATGTGAATTAACATAGCTTTTGCTCACTTTTACTTACAGAAAGGCTGAATGATTGAAGAAAACTGGAGAAAGTCACGGAGTGTCAGCTTCAAGTTTTTGTCGTTCAAGAGAGAGGAGCAAAAAAACAATACGGAAGCGAAATTGGCTGTCTGTCCGTCTGTCAACTTCCCTCGTCTGTGCGTTGTTTCAAGGACTAACCCACTTGTTATCGTGAATACTCTCTGAAAACGACTTGAGCGAAAAGTTCACTCAAGTAAGACAGGAAATTCGTCCCGCTCAAGTGGAGTGAACTGAGAGAAATTCAGTCTAGCTTGAGTGAAATTCGCGCAATTTCACTTGAGATTGAGTTGGTAACTCACTCACTTGGAGTGAAGTTGATTCCACTAATTTGAACTCCATCTTGAGTGGAGGTCACTCAACTTGAGAGCAAGTTTAAAAAAAACCCTCTTACTTGAGTGAAATTTCACTCAAATTTTTGTGAGAGAGTACCATACGATTGAGTGTCTGAAGTTTCATTTTCGCCATCCGAAGTCAATATATTTGACAAGAAATGGCAAAGCTTATGGCTGAGCCACATGATATAATATTACACACGAATGTAAAAAAATACTCTCTTGTTCTTTTCTGCATAAATGAACCTTAATCACTTCATTCTCGCTAGCAATTGGGTTAACGACACAACGTCAGTTCGACAAATACAATCTTCTATACTATTAAAAGAGTCGGCCTGAAATGCAGCGATATGCAAGAGGTGGGGAAAATTGACGACGTCTGGTGTCTTAAAAAGCAACCATATGACTCTACAGGGAAGCATCCCTCGGCACCTCACATTCAGATCCGAGAATACGATGAAGCTGGTGTACCACAGCCGCGCTTTTATTGCAGTTGTTCATGTGAAGGTTATGAAGCCCCCTAGCACCGGCTTAGGCGGAATTAGACACGCTAGCTCGGGAGCTGTGATGATAGACCAGCGCCAACAACTCATCTGGTATTAATGGGTGAGCATCGCGACCGTCTCATGGAGAAAACGCATCAACATGCGGTAAACCTGATAAATGCAAGAATACACAGAAAAACTAACCTGCAATGCCCGACCTCGAGGACTTTTCACCGGGATATGGTCCTTTATCACATTCGTCAAGAATTTGTTTGTCCGTTTCTTATCTCGGTTACTTCTTCATGAACAACTTTAAACCTGCATGCAAGATGCCTAGTACATTGTAGATGTGCATTATCAGGTTTCTTATCCGTTTCGATGGTTTTCCGCAGAGTTATGGCCCTTTATCTCGCCCGTAAAGTCTTTCTTTTCCTGTCCATATCCTGATTACTGTTTGATGGACAATTTTGAAACTTACATGGAAGATTACCTGTACCTTTCGGATTTGCGCACTTAGATTTCTTATCTGTGTTGATGATTTTCCACAGAGTTATGGCCCTTTATCCCGTCGGTCAAGAATTTGTTGCCGGATCCATATCCATACCCATTCTTATCGGGATACTTCTTGAACAGCTTACTTGCTACACGTTTAATACCTTGCGGATATACACTGTCCAATCCGATGTCCTTTTCTGCTATACATTCTTGTCCGGGGTGTAGTACTATTCAGGGATGTTTGGAACTTTTTTGTTACATGCTAGTACCTCGACGAAGCCTGTTCCCCAATATTCATTCAACCGTTCGTATGTTGCCATATACAAAAGTAATGCTTTCAATTGAATGCAACATTAAAAGGGTGGTGACTCAATGTAACGTTTAGATCCTGCATTATGTCTGTACTGATGGTGACATTAGAATACAGCAGCACATGGAATATAGTCAAGCTACATCCGGGTTTCCTGAACCCCAAATGCCTATCTGCATCTGGTTGATCATTTCCATGTAAGGTTTAGTATTATCTTCGTTCCAATGGCTGTTTACCTTGTTTGCTGTCTTTTGCAGGCCATAGAAGCAAAACCTTCGCTGATGTCCTAGAAGACTCTTCCTTGGACCGAAACTACGGAAATTAATACCAAAACGTTTCCGGGTGAAGTGGAAGAAAAGCTCTAAATGTACTCGCAGCCACGGCACTCATTTTCTGACCTATATCACATTACAGCAAATGATACAGATTATGGAATTTGCGGTCTTCAAGACAACATGGGATGCGGGATCTTAAGATGTTGTAACGCGAAGTCGTTCGCAGACTCGGGTGATGGTCTCCATAAATGATAATGATAGATTCCAAGGTTCGGCTTCTGAGATTCATCGAAGACTTGATAGCCTCCTTAAATGAGATGAGACAACAAAAACAGAGTTCATGTCTGTTGAATATTAAGCCGATTTATTGTAAATTCATCCCACCTAGATAAGGAATGATCGGCGGCATTTGGCAGGCAGACTAACACAACTTCATTAACATCAGACCATTTTGTAAACAGTCATTTTCAGAACTGGAGATAGTAACATCTATCATCGGAGACATGGTGATATTAGCCTCTGTTGAGACCCGATGGTATTGGCCTTCAGTGATTGAGCCTGATGGTATTGGCCTTTAGTGATTGAGCCTGATGGTATTGGCCTTCAGTGAGACCTGATGGTATTGGCCTGCCTGAATGTGCCGGTCATCCCTTTTTATACATGCCATGACCTTACAGGGTCGAGTTAACTCTAAACTAAACTGTTGTAGTTGTGACAAGCTACTCAGCTATATATCGCATTACCTAAACTCAGTCGTCAAAACCAAGGATGATTCAGTACACTTACATAAGCAGTTTCTATGTTATACTGTATAAATTTGAAATTACATAACTGTTTCTCACAAATAGTTGTGTTCACAATAACTGACCTAAAGGCTCATGAAATAGTATTTCGGAAATAGTTTTGTCAAAACACATCACAATATCAAGGGTGCATGCACACAGATTAGATTCTATAAAATTGGTAAACGAAAAGTCGAACTTTATGCAATTGTATGGTGGCTTGTATGGTGGCTAAGAAATCTACTTTTACGGGAAATATGGTGGCTAAGAATCGACATTTCAAGATAATAGGACATCCTAGTATGCGCTAGCTGTATACTCATGGATTCACCTTTGCCACGGAAATATCTCCCTAAAACAACTGTGTATATGGGGACAGTAGCAAACTTGTTTCGTACTTTCTCTCAAATTCCACTCGTCATACCCTCCCCTCGTTTCGTCCGAGGCACTGTTCAATATCTGCTTGTCAACTCTACCTTGATAAGTTATCAAGAACAGATTCGGGTTTTATCATGCTTCGACTCTTTGTTCGCCGAATCTGAATGGAGGCTGTTATCATTGTATATCTAACAGCTAGGCATATATTTCTGGGTCATTTCAGTTACTATTTTAATCTTACCGTACCAAAATTTTCACGATCCGTCATTCAGTCTTAGTTCTATTTTGCCACGATCATGCTTTTATCCTAATGAAGGCTAACTCTATTTCCTTAACTAATATTAGTAGGGGCAAATGAATACTGACGTACGGTTCTTGGTACAGGAAAAACTGTCAAATAAAAATAAGCTTGAACAGCAGTAAGGTGAGGTATCTTCTCGTGACAAGCCTAGTATCTTCGAACAGGTTATTCCTTTGACATTGATGGAAACATGCGTTTTACATGCAATAATAATTTCCTTTCTTGATATTACAGAATCTGTTTACTTTCCTTGTTGACAAGCACTCAGACCCGGTTTATTGCAGTGTATAAGTCAGTGCTAACGAAATAAATATTTAAAATCATGGGCTTCACCCTATTCTCTGATCATACACAGGTGATAAACGCTTTATTATGGAGAAATCTCTTGAGCATTGGAAATCTGCTTGCTTCCAGCAGCGGTATAGAATAAACACTTAGAATGAATGCCGGTGGATTATTTGAAATACTGTCTCCGTGCGTGAACATGAATGGACTCTGATTTGGTGTCGAGAGGCGATAGTGTTTTGTCTGCCAAGACAAGCCAATGTAATTCAAAGGATTTTCACTTGGAAATTGTTCGATGGTTTTGTAACAGTTGACCGAGGTCGCCGGTAATGGGCCTTGATGGGGGTGAAATGCATTGGAGGTTCGCATGGGAAAAAATTGGTCCAAGACCTTCATCTGTATGGCGGTTATTCCAAACGTTAGGATCAAACTGCGTTGCGCGGTATTGATTTTTCGCTGAGTGGGGACCTAAAGTATGTATTTTCGCAGACTGCTTTTTGGAATAGGCAAGGTATTAAGTTGATGAGATCATTAGATGGGAAGACTTTGCACGCCACTTTATGACCTGATATTGCTTTGTACGCGTATAAATAAGTATCTGAGGATCCAGCGACATTACCACCACAGACTTTAATTTCGCACTGCACTTTTTCACAATACTAACCAACAGAACATTACATCGGCAATCAGTTGGTTATCGAACCAATAAGAGACTCGTTTTGCCGCGAACCAATAATAACCTAAGTAAAGTATTATTGCTCAACCGTGTTTAACATGAAAAGAACGGATTTCCTCAAGTCTGCAGAAGATAGTCTGATTATTGTTGGTCTTATTTTATCTTTCATGTAGTTTCCTGTTTTGTTCAGTATTATTAAATGCTTACCCATCTTTATACAAAACATTATTTCTACTGACATTTCCTTCTAGCTTAGTTCACCAAACATTTCAGTGTTGTTACAGCTTGTTTCAATAATTATATGCGCACTGATGATCAAATGGAGCATTTGCAGTTTAATTCAAGTTAATCCCTGGATAATATTTTCCGGCCTCGACTGCAGTGGGGCGGTTCACCGACAATTGGCTGCCCGCATGAGCCCGGTTCCTCAATTGGGGCGCCTCGCCATCTCTTTAACCCAGAATATAATTTTAATCGATGATAACTGGAATATTTTCGATTGCAGTTACCATATTTATCATATATAAAAACTTATTGGTTCTTTCTTGGAATAATAGGAATATTTGATCCATATTATCATATTTACACCATTTATCAGTTGTTGTAAACCCGCTCCATGTTATAAACATAAGGGGAGATCATGAGAACAACCCGGAGCTGTCGCGGTAGCCCACGTGTTGCGTTTCTGTTGCCGCCACTGTGGCAAGTCAGCATTGTCCAAGGGTAAATGTGAAAAGAGCGACTCACACTTTATTTGGCCGTGGAGTAGCTCACCGAGGGATCGATAGACCGAATGGTTGAAGGTCGCTGACGTTTCTGTTGCCCTTCAGCACTTTCCGTCCCCCCCCGCACTCTTCTATCGTCGCCTCCCCACCGCGTTTCCTGATTATTATTGTTATCCACTCGACTAGCGATGGCCCCTTCATTATAGCGATGAGTCAGACAGTTATCACCCGCGCTATTGGCTGAAATTTCGTCACTTTCAGTCGAAATCGGATGATTTCCTTCATTATTCCGTGTAAATAAGGTCCCGTGTTTCGATTTAACGCCATACATTAATTGCGAGATATAGAGATAGAATTAAGGTTTAACGTCGCGTTCACCAATATTTCAGCTATATAGCGACGAAATGTTATGGTAATAGATCATCAATATTTCATTGGTAGGAAATTCACACAGTAGGTATGGTTATTACCCGCTACGATTTGCCCTCTAGTTAACATGAAATGCCATTAAAGGTGAAATACAAAGGCGTTCATGTTTTCCCTTTTATGTTCTTCATGGTTTAGCTAATGTTGTAACTATGGTTATTACCCGCTACGATTTGTCCTCTAGTTAACATGAAATGCCATTAAAGGTGAAATACAAAGACGTTCATGTTTTCCCTTTTGTGTTCTTCATGGTTTAGCTAATGTTGTAACTATGGTTATTACCCGCTACGATTTGTCCTCTAGTTAACATGAAATGCCATTAAAGGTGAAATACAAAGACGTTCATGTTTTCCCTTTTGTGTTCTTCATGGTTTAGCTAATGTTGTAACTATGGTTATTACCCGCTACGATTTGTCCTCTAGTTAACATGAAATGCCATTAAAGGTGAAATAAAAAGACGTTCATGTTTTCCCTTTTGTGTTCTTCATGGTTTAGCTAATGTTGTAACTATGGTTATTACCCGCTACGATTTGTCCTCTAGTTAACATGAAATGCCATTAAAGGTGAAATACAAAGACGTTCATGTTTTCCCTTTTTGTGTTCTTCTTCATGGTTTAGCTAATGTTGTAACTATGGTTATTACCCGCTACGATTTGTCCTCTAGTTAACATGAAATGCCATTAAAGGTGAAATACAAAGACGTTCATGTTTTCCCTTTTGTGTTCTTCATGGTTTAGCTAATGTTGTAACTATGGTTATTACCCGCTACGATTTGTCCTCTAGTTAACATGAAATGCCATTAAAGGTGAAATACAAAGACGTTCATGTTTTCCCTTTTGTGTTCTTCATGGTTTAGCTAATGTTGTAACTATGGTTATTACCCGCTACGATTTGTCCTCTAGTTAACATGAAATGCCATTAAAGGTGAAATACAAAGACGTTCATGTTTTCCTTTTTATGTTCTTCATGCTTTAGGTGAGACAATTCAACAGACTTTAGATAGACCGCGATCATGTTGCAAGACGAGAGGAAGCGGAAACCGGAAGTAGATGTTAACCGGAAGTAGATATCCTATCACGGGATATGCTATCCTATCCTGTTAGAGGTGATATCGAGCATCCTACACAATCTGTGCCTTCATGCCCAAGAATTGCCGTACGGGCATACATGGTGCCATTAATATACCATAAGACGCGAAATCAAGAGAAAGCTTTTATAACAGGCATGCATGATACATTTGTCATATTTCACCGAGATAGGCGCTCTTACATTCAACTGTTCAGCTTATGTAGATTCACCTTATGTTCCAGTAGTTAGCACTAGGCTCTCTAACGTGACGCAAAAGGGCGCAAAGGGAAATAACTCATGTTCCTTAAGGGCTCCCTTTACACTGCGCATCATTAAGACAAATACAATTTATTGTTCAATCCTGAGAGTGCATTGAAAGATTCAATATTTTGGCATCCAGTGTTTCTTCGCCCCTTCTCCAAGACTCCCCATTTCCCCCTTCAAGCATAGGACTTCCTCATTCCTACATTTATAATGCGCCGAATGCGCCAAATTGAAGGCACTGCCTGTGTGCTCCAGGTGATGGCTCTTTCTTGCCTCTTCTCTCGATTCATGGTGAAATTCAACCTTCAGATTGTGACACAGCCGTCCCGCGATGTCAGTAAATTTCGGATATCCCGGACCTGTCATTCGAGCCCGGAAACAACAGAACAGGCCGCCTCAACCGTCGGTGAAGATGACGCGTGACATCCCTTCGTCCATTGCGAAAAAAGCACAGGTCGCAGCCGACGAAACTTGTCTGCCGCGGACGATATTTCTTCCAGTATTTGTGGAAGGAACACGAAGAGGTATAAAAGTCCTCTCCACATCCAACCTCATTGTACTTTTGCCCTTCATCATTTCCTAGGGTCAGAGGTCATCGTCCAGCTTTACAATTTCACCGGGGTCTACGCCAATCTCTTAGTTCCCACACCTTCTATAAAGACACGCCCTAAAATTTAGCGTATTTATATCAAGACATATAGTCGTTCACCCCCCACCCTCCGACGTTGAAGGATCCACAGTCTAGGTCATGCTAATAACCATAATTCTAGTTGGAGAGAGTACGACATGGGTCATTTAATGGCCCTCCCAAACTTTGATCATCTCACCTCAATTCCTACTATCCGAGACGTTCTCGGTTATATACCAACACTTTCCCCCTCCTCGTCTACATGCTTCAAATTAGAAGTTCTGTCTGCCAATAACCCTTCTATCTGACTACCTTCGACATCCCCAGCAAGCCCTTCGCCCATTTTCTCACCGCCATAAATCATGTTAACGTAAATCACCTTAGCAGGAGACCTACTACTAACATCCTGAATTGATTACTTGATTTATTCAAAAATATATGCGGACCTACGAACCCCTTACCCAACTTTTGTGCTGCCGAAGGGGGATACCATCACCAGACATGCTGAACAACTATATATTCTCGTGGCTTAACCCTACCTGGCCTCTCTAATTATTTTTCTTACCCCTTGACCTAGGGTGCTGAAACCTACCACGCTATATACCCTTTTGTCAAGCTCGAACATACAATGTAACACAAAGATGGCGGCTCTGATGATTCGGTCGATTTTTTCTTGCAATAATTTATAAACCTTAACAACTCAGGAAATTCGAAATTCTCAATGAACAAAAGGTGAATTTTACTGAAAGGCAAACCATTTAAAAACGTCTGCAAAGCAAAGATCTGCTTTTGACAGAAACTGTATACAGTGAACAAAATAACGGTATTACATTTAGAATTAGAATTCATCCTAGCAGTATTTTTGTATAAACAGAATCTGAGAAGATTTAAATTCAATTTATTCACCAGTTCCAAATTCATACAAATTATTAACATATATTTCAAATACAAGTATATTCATAGTAGCACGCTGAGGAAAATATACGTAAGATGGGCTTGGCGGGAATAAAACCCCAGAGGATTGTGTTTTATCCCCTCCAAAAAATTAATAAAAATAATAAACGCCGTGAAATTTTTGTGATGAAATCCCTGTCATGACCCAGTCACTCTTTTCTCATGAGAAATGAAGTCTTCTTATCATCCTTAGATACTGTAAGTTAGTAAGAGGTAGCACATTAGAATAATCAGATTGAAGCTGAATCGGCCATACACGATTAACTCACGAGCATTTGCTGAAAAAAGGAGTCAGTCCCAATGTGTATTCTATGCCACGAAGATCTCATGGTGAAACATATTCTTATCGACTGTATATATTTTAAGATTTTTATTGAGCAGCTACTCTGGAAGATCTTTTTAGTCGAGTAAAAGAGGATTGTATTTTAGATTATTTGAGAGAGATCGGTTTGTTGTATAAATTTAATGTATTTACATGTTTTTAATGCATTAGTTTACTGAGTTATTAACTTGAATACTTAGAATTTTGTTTGATCGTCGGGTAGATACTTCATGTAGGAAGCGAGTCTTTGTTCAGGCTGAAGTCTAGACATATTGTTGTTCCCAGACTTGGCTATTGTATTCATTGTCT
>JAVTVY010024197.1:0-88359 GCA_036873755.1 Hanleya hanleyi
ATCAGAATGGGAGATTTTTATTAACAGTACTTATTTGATAGGATTGTACCACGTTTTGTCGAAGATTTCCCCGGTATTCAGAAATACTGTGGCCTTGAAGACTACAGGAGCGGCTGGTAATTCACTGGAAACCGGAAAATATAAACATAAACGCGTGATCGAAGTGTTTGGGCATTCTCTATCAGCTTTTCACGCGGACAAAATGCGATATTGTTGATAGTAAAATGCACATGGCCGTTGATCTAAACCGTAATTGCACTCTGAATTGGGCGTTAATTGCTTTCATCATTTGGTTAATTTGTTAGACACATGAAACTAGCAATAAATAATAGAACGTGAGTATCTTATCAATACCTGCCTAAATTGTTTTTCCCCAGTTTTTCTTTCAAAGTAACTAACCCTTCTCTGTTGTTTCAAGCCGACGGCTTTCACAAACCGACTGTGGTGTGAATAATCAACACCTTTAGTTCCGTCTGTCAATATTTCCGCTAACCTCTACCATGCAAGCTTTTATCAGAAATAAACTTTGTTGATGTAATCTCCTCACTTGAAGTATATCACAAGAGAGTAATTCAAAGTAAAATGGAATCTGCAATGACTGATACAGAATGAAAAAAAAATTACACGCCTACGAAAATACAACGGTCATACATTTCATTTTCAACTTTTCTGTTGAAATTATCCATGGTTCGTTTTAAAATAATTGTATGGAACAATAATTATCGATGTGAGAGATCATTCCATTTCATATTTTATATAGATAAATGAAATGTTTTCTTCAAATGGATTCAGGAAACTTCATATCATGGATATATCGAAGGCATCTTTAAAATATCGTGGTCGGGATTTTATTTTGGGATGCGATATGCGTATACGACGAGCGCCCCTAAAATATGGTGCCCGCACATCTCTAATCGCCTGAGAAGCTAGGACACGGTCAATTTAACGAAAATAAAACACGGACATATGCAAACCGGGACCCCCTTCGAGATTACCGATCAATTTCATATCCATCTCGAAAACCGGGACGTTTCGATCGAGATAGAACCGGGAGTAAACCGGGAGACGTCGCCAGGGGTCCCGGCTCTGCCCTCCCGGTTTCAGCCGAGAAATTTCTCGATCCATCTCGAAGGCATCGAGAAAGTGCCTCGATTAATTGGACGTGACCCCCTAACACCATCCATCCTCTGAAATGTGTGTATTATCGAGGTCGAGAAGCCATTTGCAATAAAATGAAAGGTGATTAATCCACTATTTCGTCTCATCAGTCGAAAAGGTCTCGCGAGAAGATTTGAAGGGCCTTATTCCCTCAGAATATTTGAAAATGTCGTTAGTTAAGACATATTAACCTCGAGACTGTGGGATATCTAGCACAAGTAACTTCTGGGACACATTGATTTGTTTCTCAATGAAGCACATTGTTTGTTTGCTAGTTTCATTGCAATATATATTTAATAACAGTTGTTTGAACTTTGGAATTATCAGCACCGACATGCATTATCCCCCGGATAAGAGTTGATGAGCTTGACTGTATGTGGTTGGTCAATAAAGACCAATGAATTGATCGATCCGCACAAAAATCCGAAGCTGTGCAGTTATCATGGAACGTAGCGGAATTTCTCTTCAATTTCTTACACGCATCTACCCCGTGGTATCTTTTACTAACGTTAGTGGGTTCTCGACA
Source organism: Hanleya hanleyi (assembly GCA_036873755.1). Taxonomy (NCBI): domain Eukaryota; kingdom Metazoa; phylum Mollusca; class Polyplacophora; order Lepidopleurida; family Hanleyidae; genus Hanleya; species Hanleya hanleyi. The sequence goes on from JAVTVY010024197.1 coordinate 1,685, forward strand.
TATTATTGCCTGAATGACCCTGAATCAAACTAAGGGCCTTAAGCATAAGTTTTCTGAATGGGCATATTCCGGTCATCAATTCAGCTAGGGAGTTTGAAACGAATAGTCCTGCAATCCCATTAGAACCTTCTTCAAGTTTCTCTCAAAAAACCTCAAATCTCAAAAAACCTGTGAAATGATATTTTTAGCATATATGTTCCCGTTTTCCCCGTGCAACGGTCAACTGAAATGTCAAGAAACATAGGGGGATTTACCAACTTTCGATTTTTTTGGTCAAATTTTATATTACTTACACTACATTATGTGCGAGGCTCGGCCAGAATTTCCCACATAAACTGTTGATGCACGACAGGACAGTAATTATATATGGTCTCCCTTATTAAGGAATATTTAAACATATTTTCCGGAGCACAGGTTAAATTGTGTAACTGGTTTGTATCTTGAAATAGTGGTATAAACATTCTCTTTAAGACAATATATACGTTGGGGGTGGGGAGGTTCTGGATGCTTTGGCAACTACTAAAGACGAGCAGGCTGCCAGTATAGTAGGACATTTAATAACGTTACCAAATTGAGTAAAGAAATCATGATCACTGCGTTGACTGTTTCGTTATTGAAAACGATAGCAATACAGTAACAGTGCTGAGGTTGACGATTTTAATCGCTTTCTGATTGCCTATGTTCACAATTGTTGAATTGCAATGCGTTTTTTCATGGTTGGGATATGCAACGTTTAGGTAATAGTTTTGGCGATAACATATCTTGGTTTCTACACAACAATTAAATGTATGTCTATAATTTTCCGTTCATAATTACTAGGATTCTCGCGGAATTTCGCTAATCAATTCAGGTGTGTTTAATTATGTTTTACGTAAAGTTCAGTATGTCTAGAATCGTAGCCTTAAGTGTCGAAATTCAGCCGTTAAGATCGAAAAGTTAGTTCAAAACACTTTGAAGTAAATTCAGCATTGAGCGATAACCCCTGTAATCAAATTTAGTACTTTGTTGCTGTTTTTGGTAACTCTCACAATGAATTGTATATCTGTGTTGCTTGTTTCAGTAGAGGTTTCGGTTTGATATTGAAGCCTGTTACTTTTTATGAAAATTGTGCTTTGTTATTGTTTATAGTATCGCTTGTTATAAATAGAAAAATCTCTAACGTTACTCAATTACGTACTGGATTGCGCTCTAAATTATATGCCATTGCAACTTGCAACTGAATGATTAAATTGTAGGTCTATTTTTCTGTATGCGTCACATTAGTAGGGAGAAAACAAAAAGTAGTCCGAAATTTGAGGCCAGTTTTGTGTGTCCCTTAGTTATGACTAAGTGTTCGTTAAGATTGTGTATTAATATAGAAAGAACGTTATCGGAATACGTGGACAAATAAAAATCGCGGCAAACGGTAAACCTATAGCAATATTACAGAATACCAAGCTGATAATGTTGCGATACGAGTTTGGCTACCTTATCATCCTTTATTCAATTGATTGCAATAAATTAGCTTACCCAAAAGAGTTATATATTTTGCTGGTAGCTGCTCATAATCAGGATTTGTAACAATTTTGTCCTTTTCATCATTAGAACTTTATTATACGCATTTGGATTAAGCTCTTCGCGAAAACTCACAAAACGCTTATAGTTTGTGTCATTTTCATGGAAACTATTTTAACCTAATATTCTAGCAATGTAGTTGTCCTGTTGGTAGAGAAAGCGGTAGATGACAGGGTGGAGAACGAACTGTCCAATAAAATGGCATCATCCCTCGAAAATGAGTGTGTGATGGGTGTATGAATTGACAAACATGTTCTATAACACGAGAGTAAGTAAGCATTACCACAGGTATTTATTACAAGCGTCTGGTCCCTCATACATAATTCAGCCTTCGTCCATTAAAGAATTTCGAGTCCATAATCCAAAGACCATATTCCATATAACAATATTAGCACCAAATTCAGAAAGACAATCATAGTATACAAAAAACATGGGTTAGTTTCAAATGATGAATTTGCAAAACTTCTTGGGCTAAAGCGTTGCTTTTTGTAACATATAGGGCATGTAATGTCGCAAAAAAAACAGTCGATTTCAGAAGGATTCACTGGAATAATCCCCCCACTCGAATACTCAGTTACTTTCTTTATCAGCTGTTGACGTTTAGTTGGGCAAATGAGAAAGCGAGATTGCGAGGATTAAAGACCTGAATTACCTATAGCTATATCCTGTCTGCGCAATTGATGCTGGGTCGGGTCGAGTCGAGATGGTGAAGAATGAAATTCTGCATCACTCATTTTACTTGTACGGTACTCCCATCGTCATTGTCACAATTTTTTTATTTACTCTGGATATAATTCCAGCTTTCACAAGCTGAACATCTGTGGATAATGGGACTAAGATGAACATGAAACGGGCTAGATGTTCGGCTCCATACACGCCGTTGACATTCCAGGAAGCCTAGTGGTAGATTTCTTTTGCTTGATTAAATTGCAATACAGAAAAAATCACGAAAACGAGTTATATAGTTTCTGAAAGCTGTTTATTCAGGAAATTATAATTTGGTGACAATTATGTTCTTTTATTGTTGACAACTGATGTGCTGGAACTTAAATTGAGCGGTTTGTGGACATTTAGCCTTCACATACCTAGAATCCCAAGAATACCGAGACACACAGCAGGGTAGTGATCACAGAACAGGTAACGGCGACAAATAAAACAGACGGAATCATCGACCATCAAACAACATACAGATTAGAAATAGGACTTGAGAGCTTACAAAACGTTATCCTGCGGCAATGTAGTGGGTGAAATATCACAAAAAACAAGGCCAAAACACCAGTGTTGAGGTAACTGAAAGCCATGCAAACATCCTCGTCCTGGTGAAACACCAAACCCAAACACTAGTGTAGAAAACTCATCATATGCAGAAACATCATCCCGCATGCTGAAACCCGTACCAACGTTTGCAACAACAGCAACCACACCGAAAGACATGAATTGAACTTGTCTGGAACCTCCTTAAAGAGGTTTTGGACAACCAAAAAAATAGATAAAAAATGTCATTTATGTCGAAGGGTAGGGTATGTCATTAACATACAATATACAGTATAAAATTAAGGGATCATCAGAGTTATTTATTGTATGTATAATTGTATGTATGGTATACTATAAGAAATTAACTCAACTCGGAAATATGAGATTAGAATTTCTTGAAAATTGCCTATATTTTCATAGAAAACGTTCAAATTGGTTAAGAAGTTATAAATAAAATGTAACTTTCTTCAAAATGTTTATGTAAGTAAAATGAGGAGGTTACCAGGTCTTCTTTCAAGATAGTAGAATGCCAGCATGGCCAGACATCGTCATAAATTGATAAAGCAATATAACCCGGATTTGGTCAAATTCGGAGAACCTATCCAATTCCAAAATCCTTCTTTTCCATACAAACATCCCAACTTTGGCAGATGTGTGGAAACATGCGCTGTAGACATAAAACTGATTTATTATGGAACATTAAACTCTTGATACAAATGTAACATTCCCTGAAAAATAAAAATGATAAACTTTCATTAGTAGAAATCTTACTCAAATGTGAAAACACAGTGATTTTTCTACAAAGCAACGGACACTAAATATATCTCTGTTACAATCCATGTCACCACGTCACACAAAAAACTATGTTACAATCAAACGAATTGTTACGGAAAGCCTTTGGAATGCACTAATGTCCTAAAATTCTCCAAAAATGTGATGATAAAAACGCAAATGTTCCAGTGTTTCTTTTCTGGAATAACTACAATACAAACGTCTAGTCCGTCATTCAATATTCAGCGGTCGTCCATTAAAGAATTTTAGCATCCATAATCCAAAGACCTAATTAATATAATAGCATTAGCACCAATTCAAGAGGCTAAATCATAGTATACATATAACAACGCCATTTTCCACACGAGCGCAACGTGGGCTGCAATTCCCGGAAGCTCATAGGTTTTTTCGTCTCAATATATGTCAGAAAATATACATTTGGGAGGCGGGAAATACGTCAGCAAACATAAAATAGAAAAGAAATTCAGAATCGTATTGCTATAAAATGAATATACTGATAGATCCAAAAGGCTACAAATAGAACGATATTTTGTTTAAAAAACTATCCGGAGTTAAATCGTTAGAACATGGACCAACGATACACTTGATTCGGGACATGCATAGTTACCAAAATAAACAGCATTCCTATTAATCTACCGGTTATAATAACACCATTATTGTTATATCTACTAATTCAATTAATTTGAATTGTGGAGTTCATCTCGGATATCTCCATCTCATTTTTGAGCATTTCAGTCACCTGGAACGAACAACCGGAGGATGGAATTATCACATTGTTCAGGTTTCGTACAACTGCACTTGTCTATCACAGAACCTGAATGCTGAAAGCAATTATTTGAGAGATTTAATATAGCTCGGCTTGCTAATTTTTAAGTAACAGGTCAACGACATACCCATGTAGAATCATATCAGGGTCACATATTTGGTTGGACCAGACTAGATTCAGCTTTTGTTCTTTAACAGAACAGGATTATATTTCCCTACTCTATGTAAAATCAGACACTCAGTCTGTTTTACCGCAGTTGGAACAAACGGGTATATCCAGGAGAGAGAGTCAAGAGTAGTTCACGTGCCACTACATACTTAAACGCATGCATGTGTCTGCTCGCCCTGGCTCAATATGTCGTTCAATAATCGTATATCGTCTAGAACACAAGCAAACTTTTCGGGTTTATTTCCTGCTTGGGGTTTGGTGTTGCATGAATAAAGTGTTTCGATTATGAACGAAAGCAGTCTTCATGGTGGCGATTGACGACTGAAAGTCTCATCTGTGATCATCAAGTTGAATTAACTGTGTCATGGAAAAAAAATCACAAGACCGCATGGAAGCCTATCACAAATAAATTCTGACATTGTTGTCCTATGGCAGCCAAGACCGCTCAAATAATGTCAGATGTTACGGCAATGGATACCATATCCTACATCGTTTCCATGCCGAAACACAATGGAATAATATAAATCATAGGCGTACTGACGTTGTATGGCATTGGCAATTGCAAAGAGTCGTAACATAACCATATTAAAACAGAAAGCAATTCCACAATCTGGCCAGACTAATAGGATTTTGGAGCATTCGCGCTGTTATATATTATGATATAGAAAGTGACAGCCTCTAAACTATACGTCTATTTTGATTAACGAAGATTGATTTCAAGTCCTGTCGGGCATTAACCCTAAGTGTGAGATGACAGGGTACTACCGTATTCATTCTGAAAACTTGAAAGCTGATGTAATCTAGGTTACAATAATTTGAGAGAGAAAAGGACGAATAAAGGTTAGGATACTTTAGCCGTGGTCCTAACATTGTCGTCAGCCAGCACTGAGAAAACAAACATTAAAAGCGCATGGTCATAGACCATAATTATAGCTATAGGTGTGTCGATTTTAATAATACCGCATGGTGTGCTTCTGAGAGAATAAGAATGGTTGTCCTTGTGCCATTCCGTGAGATAAATCTCACAACCAGTTGCATTATCGTATGTATCTGCTGAACTATGAGCTAGTTTTCCCTCAAGCAAAACTGTACGAGTGCCGTTAGATAAACTTGAGAGTGTTAAACCAGCCTCAGCGAAAAGGTTTTCTTCCAATCCAGCAGGCGAGATATCGTGCCAGCCATCCTTCTGCACCGTTTTGATGTATGGCTTTAGTTTGCTCCAATATCCTTGTCGTAAAACGCTGTGTGGAATATTTGCATTAGTTGGACTGAAGTAGATCATCATACAAATTGCCAGTCGGTGGTGCCAACTGAGTTGTGAGAGAACAAAGGTAAATCGATCGAGAGCTGTATTCCAACTCTTGAACTCGGCTGAACTAAAGTGGCTGATGTGTTAAATATTAAAGCGATTTCTGTCTTAAATTGAGTACATATCCATCTCGTTGTGACAGGACAATATGCATTTATTTAGTTGATAGTATAACAGGGTTGGTGTTCGCGACGTCTTCAGTTTTGCGTACTTTTTTTTCGGGTGGTGACCGAATGGTTTTTGGAATGGCTATGCTGACTTCAATAGGTTTGTGGTACGTTGCGTTTCCTTGTGACCCAGTCCATGAAATGAATAGCAAACTGTTTTTGAACAACCATGGGGGACATCGTGCATATCGCTATTGTAGAATTTGGAAGAGACAGAATGTTTCTGCGAATCCAGATTGTATTATCCCAAGTGTCGTAAGGAATCTGAGAGGTTTAGTCATTTGCTGCATGCGCGGTATCGTTTCGTCTAACCAAAGCCAATGAAAATTGAAGCCCGATTCATCAGATACGTATCATTGTAATTCTCTCTTCGACTATTTGTATGGATCTTTGGACCCCTTTTCACTCTCCTTCAGTCCTCCACGACTTAAACACAAATATAATTTGACCTTTATTACCGATAAGGCCCACAGCGCCTCACCCAGCACTGATACTGATTCCAGCATTCCAGCACTGATACACTAATCCAGACTTATGTTCAACAAGGTGAATTCTAGCGAGAGAAGAGGGAATATCTAGAAACCAATGAAACCAGGTATAAAGAGATTTTGAGAGATTAATGTTTCAGCGTGCGTACCAAAGAATCCTGTCGAACAGCAAAAACCACTTTCAATAAATTTGTCAAGTACTGCATCAACATTCTTTAGCAAGGAAATGACAAGGACTGCCTCAATATCTGGTCAAACGATTTATTTTATGACGGGTTGGGAGATGTCAGTGGCATCTTGAGATGATTTCCTAATACATCTTCGACGAAGATAACCTTCAGGAATTTCTGTCTCCGACGAGGAATACATTCACGTTGGTTTGACAAATTCCAATCTAGATTAGGGGGGGATATTATTTTTTAGCGTATCAAAGTTGATCCATTTCAACTTTGACATGGAACCTTATTAAAAATCAATGGTTGTCTCCACGTGAATTTTCTTTTTCGTGGCGGGTATACAATGTGTACAGAATGAGTGCCGTATCCCCAAGATAATTAAACGATAACATTATTTCTCTCTTTATCGCCTGCCCAAGCCCGAAAAGTTTGATTTGGTACTTTATTGTCTAAAGCCGGTTGCACAACACATAGCATGGAGATATCAGTTTCTGTTAACCTCAGCTTCTTATCCAACCACAAATTCGACCACAAATTAAAATGGAGATAGTTTGAGTATATGATGCCAGTACGTTTGAGTGTAGAGGAAAAAATACATATATATTGGCTGAGCAGAAGATATTACTTGAGGTGTATGCGGCTAATGATTATTCCTGGCAGCCTGGGGTACGTTATGGGAATTGAAATCTTACACAATTTCAATAAACATTGAAATTTCAATAACCATATTAATCGCGTTAACCTACGAAAGACGTTAACCTACAAAAGGTGGCTTTGCTCTCAAAAGCACTTTTCTGCACCATCACTTTTTCTAATATTTTACTCAGATAGTTTACCACACTTCATACTGAATGGCCATCTTTAAACAATATACTCGAAAGGAACATAGGTGAAGCCCAACTTATCCGATTATCTGCCATCCAGGATAATTAGTTTCACTACGCAGTTAGTTTGAGCATACTTACTTAAAACATCTTCCATTCGGTAATATTTATCAATCACCGATGGAAGAAATTAAGCTGTTATACATTTTAAAACTGCGAGTGTGGCATCCGTCTGAATCTGCGTGTCTCCGACGCGTTGGCGCATTAGGTATACGTGGCTTGATTACTCGATCACGTTTGATCTGCTTCCACCATAGGAGAGAGAGAAGGTTTAATGTCGCGTTCAGCAATATTCCAGCTATATAGCGACGATCAAACAAAATTCTAAGTACTCAAGCCAATAACTTCTTAATCCAACGCATTAAAACATACGCACATTAAAACTTATGTAACAAACCGATTTCTCTCAAATACCCCAAGATGCAATCCTCCGTCACCCGACTAAAAAGATCTTCCAAAGTAGTCGCTCGATAAAAAGCATCTCTTACAATCTTAAAGTCTATGCATTCGATAAGAATATGTTTCACGGTGAGATCTTCATGGCATGGAATACACCTTGAACTGGCTCTTTTTTTTAGTAAATGTTCTTGAGTTAATTATCTCGGCTTTTCCAGATACATGGACCAAACACTGGACCGATGTTTTATTCTGTAGAACGTAGGTCACGTTGTACCACTGGCACGAATACCCACACCTACTGAGTCTGATTACAGACACAGCCTCAGTGTTACACAATCAGCGAGAGATAAATGCACGAAGAAACGAGTATCGGATTGACTCGATATAGCCATTAAGCTACATTTTTTTCCAATGATGTATTTGTTCAAAGCAATATCTTGACGCTATTTGCGATGCTACTTTATTAAAAACCCGTCCGCCATTAAATTTGGATCGAGGATATTCATAACAATCCGCGAATAAATCAGGGTCTCAGAGCAGACCGTCACATCTCTTTTCAACATAGACATTTATTGAAACTTTGTACGTGAATTACCACTATACATAGCAGAAAATGTACTAAAACCATATATGCCCATTTTCATAAGATACCCCTTGTCTCAGTTTTACACAGACAATGATACGGAAATGCAGAAAAATAACCATTAAATTTGCTGTTTAGGTCAAAACTGAACATGAATTTCAATCGAAATTTCAGATGACGCGTAAATCATCATCTGGTTTCATATTAAACCAAATACAAAACACTGGTTTAATTTTCTCTCCAGTGGGCTGAATTTGTTATACTTGTCTACTCATTCTCATATTATTTCGAGTAATTTGATATGATTCAATGGCAACAAATTAAAACATTGAAATTTGTTTTTCCATAACTGTTTGACTATGCGAAATTGATTTTGATATGGATTATGTGCTTGATGTGTCGGTAGATTGAATACTGTTGTGTCCTCAATACGCTGCCATTGATCTCCACAACGATAATAAAAGTAAAATCTAAATTGCGAAGAATCAAAACAAGGTAGATGGAGTCGTATTGTAATAGCAATGGAATGTTCACAAACATCGACCCCAAATTAAACAGACCTGAAATCATGAAGTTCGGTCTAGTGATTGGTTCGTCATATTCATCTACGAGTTATTCTGTTCCGTAAATATCGAGATAAATGAATCTCACTTGCAGGCGTAGTTTTCTAAACAAGAAAAAGATTACCAGGTGTCACGGAGAATTCCCTGCAATCCTCTGATAATAATATATAACAGCGTCTGTGATCGAGACTGTTGCAATATTATTCAAAGAAAATCTTCCATGCCACCTGGAATTTTACGTCGCGTGTTCAGAATCGTTGAAGTTTATGGATCCCCGCCATATACCGACTGTTCCATTTGGAGGCAGGTTAAGCTAGGTTGAGGAGACCCACACTAAAGAGGATCCTTCTCAGTTGAAACAAGACCATGGCCCTTTGTGGATACAGGAGGTAAACAGGATAAATGCGTTTGACAAATATAGTTAACCAGGAAAATGATTTGTCAGCCTTCTCAACCTGGGTAGGGTAATTCGGCATTCTAGTAGGATGTTCACTGAACTCGTTGACTGCAGCTCTAACATCAGAAAGTCAGACAAGTTTTCTCTGCAGAATAAACCAGCATGTAATCCTGCAGTACAGCCAGGATTTTTTACATTGACCAGTCCGGGCCAACTCCTAAATGAGTAACCTATCGCCCATTCTGGCAATTTGTTTCCAGATCAGGAAACACAACATAGTGTTTCCTAAACAGGAAACCACATAAAGTTTCCAAAATAGGAAACACTTTAACGTTTCCTAAATAGGAAACCATGTGATGTTTCCTGAAAAGGAAACACTATATATACTTCCTAAACAGGAAACACTGCATGGTTCATTTTCACACTTTTGAAAAACATATTACACATAAATGTATACATGTATTAAACATACCTTTTTAGCAAACAGTAATGTCGGTTGTTCTCGAGACATTTTTCACTGATTTATGAAATTGTATCCATGTGTGCCAATAACAAGGACAATAGACAAACATATATATTGAATTATTAGGAGCTGCATCAATTGCAGATGTACATGTACACATTCTTTTTTTTTTTTTTTTTTTTTTGCTGCAAACAGTCAATGGCAACTGGATAACTCAATATAGCCACTTTATTCTAAAATACCAACAGCACTGAAAAACATCTATGTGCTGCGCTGAAGATTGTTCAAATATGGAGTATATTGCATCTTTATTTTTCTGGATTTTTAGTGTCAAACCTTGATTCAGTCTGTTATGGTAATTGGGTATTTAATTGTAGTAAACATTTGGTCTCCTTCCCTGTAATACTTCCCCTCTGAGTGGAGTAGTTCAATGTGTGTTTAAGTCATAAAACTCCTGAAGTCAATTGCTATCTCTCACAGCTTCAAATTTGAACTGGATTTGTTCATAGAGCTTGTAGCTAGGCCTATTCATTAAAGTCAGTGTCACTATACAGATAAAATTGTGTTACAAACCAGATGGCTGGGTCAGCCAGCACAACAGACTGGCCTGTGATAAAATCTCTGTGAAAGCTACATGTACATGTAACCTGTCCTCTGGCTTGGGGACCAGATAGAAAACTGTACAAATTTTAAACTGTAGAACACTGGAACATTATGGCACATGACATTTCAGCATGCAAAATTTTGCCACAAAATAAAGGGAGAGACATTTCGGCGTGCGACATTTTGTCAATTTCATCTGTTAATAACCTAAATAGACCTGTTATAATTGGGCAGTATCCATGTTTGAGGTACATACATGTATACATGAATGTACAGAAATATTGGGAAGATTTTATAGGTATTTTTGTTGGTGTCAATTTAGTTTTTGTTTTTTTAGTAAATTTCCAATCAATCAGCCTACATGTACATGTAACAGATCTTAATGAACGCTGAGTGATGTTAAACTTTCAAATTATTTGTATAAGCAATGGATATATAATCATTCTCATCTAGGCTATAACACTTGTTACGCAAGTTTTTCAAATCTGCGAGATTTTTAAATTGAGCTGCATGTTTTTAAAATGTCAAGTTGCGCAAGTATTTTAGAATTGCGCAATGGAGCTTCGTTCAATTTTAAAATATCGCAAACCGATTTTCTTTTCCAATTTGCATTCCCCAATTCTCAACCATACAAATAATCATTGATGCATTCTTAAGTCATTGAAAATTATATGGACTGTTTTTTTCCCCCCCAACTTTTTTAGATCTTTTGCAGCTCCTGGGGTGGCAGTGTATAGGCGTCACGCTGAAACCATTATATTGATTCCTGTCAAACACTTTTATTTGTAGTTTTGGTATGTTGCCTCATGTTAATCTAGGATTATAACATGTATAATGGGTACTTGGGATTACGAATATTGAAATCACATTCTATAAATTAACCCTAGGTAACAGCAGATGTGTTAATCAGTTGAATGTTTCATTGAATAATACACCAAGCTCTGATTACTGGGTATCATTTCAGTGTTTTCAGCAATTGTAAACAGTAAAGCATGGAAAATACCCAATGGTGTTAAAGCTGAATATTTCACTACCAGAAGAACAGTTCCACAACATACTGAATATTTGTTCAGCCCCCAGATTTGATATCAAAATGTTAGCTATTAAAATCAAAATGTTCTGCACTAGCTCATTCTATTTAAAAACTTTGGTAATATTTCCATATTATTTCCATTCAGTTTACTGTCACTCTTCAAATTTATTTAACTTTCATCAAAAAGAGTCTTGCTCTTGAGAATAAGAATTTGTTTCCATCCATGAGAATTTGTTTCAAAACATCTTCAAATAATTACATGCAAAATTGCATTTGAATAATGATTTGTTTTAATAAGTTATTGCAAGATAGAAAACACACTATAGAATATTCTTTTAGTGTGAACGGGAAAATATGAATATTACCCTCCGTTTGAGATGTCATCTCTGGTTTCGAGGTTTAGTCCCGAAACCTAGTTCAATGAGACTCTTTCTCATGTAGAGAACTTTCTTCCAGAATTTCCAGATGATGTTCGCCTTCATGATTTGTTTCTGACCTTTTTGCCGCCTCTAATTTCAGAGAAGTAATTCCTCCGTGTTAACCCAGGGGCCATTCTGCTGCAGTTGATCACAGTTGACCTCCTAAGAGGTTGAACACATGGCAGTGTGAACAAAAGATTAACATAGCTTCAAAATATTTTTGTTCTAAAAGAAATTCAACACAAAAAAGTTGCTTGTGCAATTTCAAAATTGTTCCTTGCACGTTTTTATACGCCTGCCAAAAGGCGGACGTATTATGTGATGGCGGTTTCCGTCCGTGTGTCCGTCGGGGCGTGCGTCCGTCCGTCTGTCCGTCCCCCGTGTCCGATCTATATCTGGGACAGTTTTCTATCTACAGTTCTAATTTTTGGTGAGTGGATACCCTACGGGGAGACGGTGTGTCGCGTACCAAAATGAAGGTCAGAGGTCAAAGGTCACTGGCCTAAAAAACAGGAAATCACTGAAGTGTTCGTGTCCGGTCTATATCTGTGAACGTTTTCTATCGACAGTTGCAATTTTTTGTGAGTGGATACGCTACGTGGAGACGATGTGTCGCGTATCAAAATTGAGGTCGATGTCAGAGGTCAAAGGTCACTTGCCTAAAATCAGGAAATCATTGATCATTGACAGTTTTCTATCTACAGTTCTAATTTTTGGTGAGTGAATGCCCTAGGGGAGAATGATGTGTTGCATACCAAATGTAGGTCGAGGTCAGAGGTCAAAGGTCAGAGAGACCGAAAAATCAGGAAATCATTAAAAATTTCTATTTTTTTTGTGAGTGGAATCAGTAGGGAGAAATGAAGTGTCGCATACCAAAATATAGGTCAAAGTCAAAGGTCAAAGGTCACTGTGACCCAAAAATCAGGAAATAATTAAAACTACCATTTTTTGTGTCTGTAGATACATTAGGGGGACACGATGTGTCACATACCAAAATGTAGGTCAAAGGTCAAAGGTCACTGTTACCCAAAAATCGTGAAATTGTTAAAAATCATGATTTTTTGTGTCCATTGAGAAATTATGGGGAGATGGTTTGTCATGTACCAAAATTTAGGTCAAGGTCAATAGTCAAGGTCATTGACCCCAGAATCAAAAAATCTTCGAAAATTATTTTTTTTTGTCAGTATACATTAGGGGGACATGATGTGTCACGCACCAAAATGTAGGTCAAGGCCGAACGTCAAGGTCACTGTGACCCCCAAAATCATGAAATTCATAAAAATCATGAATTTTTGTGCCCACTGATACATTGACAGAAGACGATGTGTCGTGTACCAAAATTTAGGTCAACGGTCAAGGACTCCAAAAACAGCAAATCATTGAGTCACATTTCCATATGCCTGTCGAAGACGAGGTCATGTAATGCGATGTTTCTTTCTGTCCATTCATCCATTAACATTTGTTGTCCATGCGATATCTCTAGTTTCAAGGTATGGAGTGGTATCAAATACCTTACTCGCATGGTGAAGAGGAGCCATACATCAATTTATAAAAGATCAAAGTCAAGGCCATACATCAATTTATCAAAGGTCAAGGTCACAGTCCCCCAAAACTGAATGAAGTTTAGCTGACTATATGTGTTAGGTTTGAATATTCAGAGGTCTCTCCCCTAATGTATACAACATTTGTCCTGTGGTGTTGTTTCCCATGTTTGAAACAGCTACATTTAGTTGAACTGTTAGTTGTGAATTAAAAACCATACATTTACTAATTTAACGGGGAGAGGTGTCCTTTATGAACTTCATACCTGTTTCAACTCAAGAACAATAGTTTACTTCATCACTTTCTTCTTCCTTCATGAAATATTCTCTCGTCTGAAAGAAATTCGTTTGCAGGAAAACTACTATTTTCTTGTGTTTGACTATTGTCGATTTCAGTGTTGGATATGTGACCTCTCGGTTCTTGCTCCACTGTCAACTAGTTTCCAAGAGTTAAGCTCATTTTAGTTTATCATTCAATTTTAGAGGTGATATATGTTACATTCTCAGAAGCACAAAATTGCAGACCTTTCTCTGGATTGCTAGCTACCAATTGGAATCCAGGCTATTAAGCAACCTTGAAATTTGGACCAATGTAATTCCAGATATACAGGCGTATATTGAAGCCCCTTGGGCTCTTGTTAAATCCTCACACAATTTTAAATATTTAAAAACGCCCAGGACAATTTAAAATCGTACAAATTTTAAAATGCGCAGAACAAACTTTAAAATCGCGCAGATTTTTTAAAAACGCGTAACATACTCGCTACAAAATTGTACATGATAGCCTCTACAGTCTGTCGCTATGTTAAAAATAATACTGAAAATCTTTATTTTAACATAATTTGACCTGTAAAATAAAGCTGCTGAAAGATTGCGTGCTGAAATGTCGAAACCACCACTTTGTACGAAAATGTCGTGTGCTGAAATGTAGCTTAACCGAAATGTTGCATTCTTAAATATATCAAATTAACTGCTTTGAATGCATACTATTTATGAGCATTCTTGGAGTAATTGTTCTTAAACAACTGAATTGGCATATCAATATTTGACCTCAAAATTTAAGTCATCTTTGTATATTTCGCCTGGGATTCCTTAATCCATTTGGATATTACCTTTCAGCACACACATAGGCCAACATGTGTAAGCTTTAATAGCTATTTTAACCAGGGCAGCTGTTAGAGACCCCAAGACAGCACACACTGTGCAATGTGCAATGTAGATGTGAGATAGGAACTTCCACTCTTTAAACTCAGTTTAAAGCTACATGTACATGTAGTCTGGTAGCTGTTAGGATATTTCAGCTTTGGCAGGGGACATTTCGGCTGTGAGATTTCGGCAGAAAGTGTGGGGTATGACATTTCGGCCGCGACATTTCAGCAGTCAAATTTTATTTTAATTCATTCTTTGAAATTTAATTTAAGATAGTAAAACCAATGGAACACACAAAAATTTCATGTTTACATGTGGCTACATCTATCATTCATGGTTGTATGACAAAATAGGAACGCATTGCCCAATTGATAAAAAAGTATCTTTCTAAGACACTCAAAAACACTATGAGGTATGCACAAAGTTCGCAGGAACTAAAATTTGTTTCATGCGCCCAGGGTACTGTATTTCAGTCCAATAGGACAATTCATGTAATTCAATTACATTTTACACTTTTCTTGATGTCCATTTCATTATCTTAAATTCAATTCAAGGTAGACATGGTAGAATTAAAGAATATAATTTGATTGTCGAAATGTTGCGGGCTGGAATATCATACCCAGTACTTAGGCCCTACTGCTGAAATGTCATCTGTTGAAACGTCATGGGTCAGTCCAAAATTTCGTCTGCCAAAAGGTTACATGCTGAAATGATATGGATCCAGTCATGAGCAAAGGTTTTACAGAGAAACCTGTTGATAATGTGATCGGTGTATGCATGTGACCAACACAATTCGGCCAACTTATAAATTATCAAGCCATCAATCCATAAGTGTGAATAAAAACATTTAAGTTGAGTGAGTGAATGCGATTTGACGTCGCTTTCAACACTATTTCAGTCATATCACGCCGTCTTTCCGTTCCACACCCGAAACCACATGGACAGGGTCCTGTTTCTTGTACATGTAACACCCAGTAACATGAGTAACCCAACGGGGCTTCAGTTAGTCACCTCTTAGGACAAGCTCTCTGAGAAGCTGAGACCTATTCTTACCATGATCTGGAAGCCACACAACGACATCCCAGGTCAATCCCGTAGAGCCTCACAGGGCCATTTAAGTTGATAGATTATGTGCAAGTTTCATTTGATAGGCTTGAAAACTGTTAGGTTTTCTGGTTGGTTGATTGGTTCAGCAGCCATATTGGATTGACCCAGCTAACTGTATTAAATATATACAGAAATGTCTGTATCCAATGTTTCAGTTACTCCTAAGCTTATTTGGTAATGTAAGTATGATAATGTGCCTGATTTCAAGACCCAATAATAGCGTCAAATGGCATTTTAATTTAGTTTAATTGATCACTTCGAACCACAATATATAAAGTTAAATCCAAAAAGACTCCGCTCTACTTGTTCAAAAACGAATACAAGATGTTGCAATAGAAAGCGCTGTTCATGGTCTGTTATATATTTAAGGGTACTCGAGCCCAGCCCCTCCTACACACACTTTTACCCACCCTCTAGAACTTGTCTTTATACAGCTAAAAGTATGCCTCATAGCTATTGTAATATATTTCTTAAGAGCAAATCTCTGAAGAATTGCAAATATAAAAATGTGTTCACTCTAAAACTGTAGGTTGTGAAGATGTTCGAATTTTTTAAAAGTTAATTTAAAATTTAATTCAAATTTTTTAAATGCTATTTTCAAAAATCATAATTTACTTCACCATTTGCTGTAGAAAACAACTCAAATGGGAAAATGGTGTCTTCAAGTAGTTTTATCAGTTTTGGTCTAGTTCTAATTTTATTGACATTTAATTGAATACTTCTTTATAAAATCGAGCAACTCACAATTTTGAACTTTGGAGTTCAATTAAATGTCAATAAAATAAGAACTACATGTAGACCAAAGCTGAGACACAGATTTCCTGTTAGAGTTGTCTCCTGCAGGAAATGATGATGTAAGTTACTATAATTTGAATACTTTTTCGAAAATAGCCATTTAAAAATGAAGGTTCATTTTTGTTTTTTTTTATTTGAAAGTCTCCACAACAAATTATAAATTTGGAATCCTTAGAAACTGCGCTTTCAAAAAATATATACATTACCACAGCTATAAGGCATAGTTTTAGCTGTATAAAGACACATTCTAGAGGATGTGTAAAAGTTTCTTTAGGAGGGCTCAGTATCTTTAAGGACACGACACCCGAGCTCAGGTAAAAAAATATTGTTTTGATTATCATTTTATCTTTATAAGTCCAAAACACTTCCCTTCTTATACCAAATTAAATTCTGGGGAAAAATGTTCCCATCATGAGATTTTTATCATCAAACTTCCACTTTCGACAATGAAAATCAACACACGTCACCTGCATTGAGCACTTCGAGTAGCCGTGATCGCTGACGGTATAAAACGGGCAGATATTGCATGACAATCTGTCTGATGAATTTCATGTACAGAACCTGTAATTTTTGTTCCAGTTGAGCTTTGACACATGTGTTTGTTTGTAAATTACATGACAGAATGTTGCATGTCAATTTCACAATGGAATAGATGTTTCAAATATGAAATGTTTAATCAAATTAAATTGCCTGGATCCGTACCTGTCGATATGATGTATTTAAGGACAAACTATAAGAGAATGTGTGAGTTTTGAGGCCTGGAGCCGGTCGTACCATCTGAAAGTCAGCGATCTTGTCCTATCTAGTTGGATATTCCTTATAAAATACATGTAGTCAACAATATTAGTTTAGTTCAATTACAAACAGCAAACTTCTACGAAGTTTTAGAGCATATTCCATTAGGTGCGTGTCAAGATGTCATATACTCTTCACTTTGTGCCAAAATGTTGCTTGCCGAAATGTCACATGCCGAAATGTAGCATGCCGAAATAATGTGGATTCATGTACACTGCTGTACATGTAAAAAAAAATGCATGAAACACGTTTTTTGTAATTGGTAAATCCCTCCAGAATGCCTATAAATTACATTTCAGTTGTAAGCCTACATTAAACAACAAATTTATGTTTGGTCAAGCCTGTATCATCATGCTGAGTTCTGTGATATTAGATCCCAGTAAAAGCAGAGAAGAGTTCATAGAATTAGCCAGAGAGAGAACGACCAGTCTGACAGGGAGCTGGCCTGGCTCAGTGTATGAAGGCCTTAACCCAACATTAATTGTGACCTGGACAGAGCTGATCATTATAAGAGATGACCAGAAACATCTGTGAAAGGCCCAGAACTGCAGAACTGGTACTTCTCCAGATATTCTCATATAGGACAATTATCACAGGGTTAAGACCCCAAATCATGCACCTCAGCTGGCCCTTAATCTGATCAATCTACCACAAAATCTAACCAGAAATATACACTGTACATGTACATAGTAGGAATGAACAAACAACATATCATATACATGTAGTCATTTCAGATCATCCATATATAATATCACTTTAACATGTTTAATGTAAAATCATTGAGCAGACAACTGATGATGTTTTATACCCATTCCTTTTTTCAATGCCATTTGTGCATCCATTCAACAACAGGACAGATTGTCAGTTTATTATCATCTGACATTATGTAACTGTTAAAGCATTTACATGAATTTAATTGCAGCATACACAGTGCCCAATCAGTGCATGGGCAACCAGGTTTGAATTCTGTGTTTATCCAGACACCCCAAATTAAAAGTCTCTGCCAGTCCAGAGATCACATGCTCCTTGGCAATTTGTCTGAGCAGGGTAACACATATATTTTCATGACAAAAAAACAGATTGCGTAGTTTTTATTTCAATGGTTTTTAACAAAATGATCAGGGTTCAGGCCAATTAATTTATTAACTTATTAATTAACAGACCATTCATTGACAATGATTGTATCAAAGGAAGGCCATCTTGTATACATGTATGAAAGCCTTAATACATGTGCATGATACCCTAATTGGGATGTTGGGGATACATGTATAGAACAGCTGGTGTTAAATGATCCCACAAGTGCTGAAAAGGAGGAGCTTTGATAGTTTATTACTGTAGTTCAAACAACTAGTATTCCAGAATGTTCAGTCTAATGGAGATAAAGTGATTAAACTATACTTCGGAATACCATAGAAAATTGACCAAGATCTTCATACATTTAGTACATGTACTAAACTTTTCTGTTTAGATGGCATTTGAAATTGTTGATGTTTTTGCATTTCATTGATTTAAACTTTGCCTAATGTTTCGAGTTCAAATATGTTTCCTTATTTATACATTGTGTTTCCTAATTTGGAAATATTTATTCTAATTTGGAAATATGCTTCCTAGTTTGGAAACATTAACCTGATGGAGTTGTATTGGTACATGTATACATAAGCACATGTGGTAAAATGCACATGTATTAAATTATCATCGTTATATGAAGAAAGGACACTTGTCTTTAACCTCATGAATAGATTGGAGATATACTGATTATCACCAACTGAACATTTCAAGCTACAGAGAAACAAAACTTTACAACCTTCAGTTTCCTGTAAGTAAGTTATATTTAGTTATACATGTAGGTCCTATACCTTTGAGCAATTTACATGTAGATGCCATTTGAAGATAGCATTGGTATTTTTATAGGATTTATGAATGAAAACTTAAATTTGCCAAAGTTTCAGAAAAGTTGCAAATTTTGTGAATTACTGTTTAGTTATTTGAATTAGGAAACACTGACATGTAAAGTTTTCATGAATATTATTTCTTCAGAAAGTATGTTTGTATAAATGGTTCCAATTTTTAGAAGTTGAATGTAACATTACCAGTCCTGATCCCGTAAACTTTATGTCTCCAATTCAGGAAACATTTGCATTGGACAATTCAAGGTTTCCATTGTAGTAAACCATTGTATGAAGACTGGACTACCCTAGACTGACAAAGGCTAAAAAACAAGACACTTATTGTCCCATAACAAGGTCGTAATAATCTGTCTTTGTGTGGATGGTCATTGAGCAAAGCAATGCAGGAACTGAGAAATATTAGTCCTGATTTAGGAAACTTTTTGGATGTCTCCAATTCAGGAAACATTCACATCAGGGCAAACCAGTGTTTCCATCTTAGGAAACCATCAGGCAGTGAAATATAGATACATGTATAAAACAAATGTTTATCTGTTCAGATAATAGAAACACATAGATTTTTTCCTTTGCATTATTTTTCAGGAAACATATTTGTAATGATATACTGCCTTAGACTCATATGTGGGTTCGTAGATTACAGAACTTCTGAGGTATGCTCCACGTTGATTTGTGCTCAAGTTATTATGCCATCATGATCATTGTTTGGTACGTTGATAGGGCCTCTATGGCATAAAGTAAGCTGTTTTGTTTGCCGTAACATCTGTTCTCCATGATGTAACGTCATAACGTCACCCGTCCAATGTTTAATATGGCGCCATTCTCCATGACTCTAGCTTCCCTGGTAATTTGTAAACAATATTGTGAATACCGTATCGCTATATAACATTGTCATCCATAGGAAATGGATAAATATTTGGACAATCTCTATATTTACTAGCAATTTTGATGCAACAGATCACTTGATAAAGGCTCCATCGTGAAAGTTAAAATCTCTGTTTAATGTGGAGTATAGCTCAGAACTTTGTCTATTTCTATGATGTTTGTAATTGTTCAAGTTTGAGAAAGTTAATGTTTCCTTTTTTCGATTCAGGAAACCTTATGAATGTCTCCAATTTTGGATGAACCAAGGTTTCCATTGTAGGAAACCATCAAATTAAGACTGGAATACATGTACATGTATCTTTGACTACATGTATCTCAGACTAAGGAAGGCTACTAAACTAGACATTTTATCATGCCATAACAAGATTTTAGTAAGCTATCTTTGTGCCGATGCTCATTGAGCTCAGAGCATTATAGGAATGCAGGATTTTTTTCCTGATTTAGAAAGCTTTTTAAATGTGATTGTCTCCAATTCAGGAAATATTCACAATAGGGCAAACCAAGGTTTCCATTTTATGAAACCTTGCGGGCAATATAAATGTACATTGTATGTGAAACAAATGTTTAGTTGTCTAGATGACAGCAGATTTTCCTTAATATTATTTTTCAGAAAACGTATTTGTGATGGTTTAGGAAAAGTTGCGAATGTAAACAGATGCTTATGTATTCAGATTATAGGAAACAACTAGAGTTTTTCCTGAATATTTTTTTTCCCGAAAATATGTTTGTAACTTGGTTCCAGTTCGAGAAATGTTTCTACTGTGTACATGTATGTTTCCTGTTCAGGAAATATTACAAACGTTTCCAGTTTTGGAAACATAACAAATGTTTCCTGTTTTGGAAACATAACCAATGTTACTGATTTAGGAAACTTTTTGAAAGTTTCCAATTCAGGAAACATTTGCATTTGGGCGAACCAAGGTTTCCATTTTAGGAAACCATCGTATTAAGACTGAAATATCTCGGACTAACGAAGGCTAACGAGCAAGACACTTATCGTGCTATAACAAGGTCATAGTAAGGTATCTTTGTGTGGATGGTCATTGTGCAGAGCAGTGCACGAACCGAGAAAATTTGGATCAAAATTTTACTCTTGTATTATTTGCCCAATTATAATCACAAAGAACATTTTTTTATTATCTATCATGTAATAGCACTAAACTTGTCTATTTAGATCACAACTGGGTATACTGTTTGTGTTTTTTGCAATTTATGAATCAAAACTTAAATTGTCCAGTTCAGGAAATACGTTTCCTGATTTGGAAACAAATTGCCAGAATGGGCGATAGGTTACTCATTTAGGAGTTGGCCCGGACTGTCGGCTAGGAAATCCGGTTTCAGCCATGTCAGGCCAACCAGAGGGCGAAAATTCCTCTATCGGTTGGACACATAGATAACATGTAATATGATCTTTCTGGCTGTAGAACTAAAGAAATCGCCGTGATGTCCATGTCAGGATTAGCAAAATTTCGCCAAACAAGATTATGAGCGGCCAATAACTTCCAACGGCGAGGCGCGGATGACCGAGGAGCTTATCGGGATTTCGGCTCATTCGGGCCAACAAACGGCTATGGGTGACTTGTAATATCTCCAGTTTATCTGGGGGTTAATATTTTAATGGTGTTTCAAATACCAACGTCAGTAACTGAACTACCGATTTTAAATAGGTAGATAATAAGTCACGGAAAAGCCGATATTATCCAACTGACGGGTGTAAGAGCCAACATTGGTAATGGTGAGCGATTCAGACCAAACTCTGACTCATAGTGTGAGAGAAGGCCTAATACAATGATGAGAACATTCGCTCAAGGAAAACATATGACACACACCTTAGACAAGAATAGATCAGGAGAGAAGGCCTAATATAACGATGAGAACATTCGCTCAAGGGAAACATATAGCACATACCATAGACTAGAATAGAACAGCAGAGAAGACCTAATACAACGGTGAGAACATTCGCTCAAGGGAAACATATAACACATACCATAGACAAGAATAGAACAGCGGAGAAGGCCTAATACAACGATGAGAACATTCCCTCAAGGGGAACATATAACACATACCAAAGACAAGAATAGAACAGGAGAGAAGGCCTAATACAAGGATGAGAACATTCGCTCAATGGAAATATATAACACATACCATAGACAAGTATAGATCACGAGAGAGGCCTAATAGAACGATGAGAACATTCGCTCAAGGGAAACATAACACATACCATAGACATGAATAGAGCAGGAGAGAAGGCCTATTACAACGATGTGAACATTCGCTCACGGGAAACATAGCACATACCATAGACGAGAATAGATCAGGAGAGAAGGCCTAATTACAACGATGAGAACATTCGCTCAAGGGAAACATAACACATACCATAGACATGAATAGAGCAGGAGAGAAGGCCTAATACAACGATGAGAACATTCGCTCACGGGAAACATAGCACATACCATAGACAAGAATAGATCAGGAGAGAAGGCCTAATACAACGATGAGAACATTCGCTCAAAGAAAACATATAACACATACCGTAGACAAAAATAGATCAGGAGAGAAGACCTAATACAACGATGAGAACATTCGTTCATGGGAAACATATAACACATACCATAGACAAGAATAGACCTGGAGAAAAGGCCTAATACAACGATGAGAACATTCCCTCAAGGGGAACATATAACACATACCATAGACAAGAATAGATCAGGAGAGAAGGCCTAATACAACGATGAGAACATTCGCTCATGGGAAACATATAACACATACCATAGACAAGAATAGATCAGGAGAGAGGCCTAATACAACGATGAGAACATTCGCTCAAGGGAAACATAACACATAACATAGACAAGAATAGATCAGGAGAGAAGGCCTAATACAACGATGAGAACATTCGCTCACGGAAACATAGCACATACCATAGACGAGAATAGATCAGGAGAGCAGGCCTAATACAACGATGAGAACATTCGCTCATGGGAAACATAACACATACCATAGACAAGAATAGATCAGGAGAGAAGGCCTAATACAACGATGAGAACATTCGCTCAGGGAAACATATAACACATACCATAGACAAGAATAGATCAGGAGAGAAGGCCTAATACAACGATGAGAACATTCGCTCAGGGGAAACATATAACACATACCGTAGACAAGAATAGAACAGGAGAGAAGACCTAATACAACGATGAGAACATTCGTTCATGGGAAACATATAACACATACCATATACAGGAATAGAACAGCAGAGAAGGCCTAATACAACGATGAGAACATTCGCTCAAGGGGAACATATAACACATACCATAGACAAGAATAGAACAGCAGAGAAGGCCTAATACAACGATGAGAACATTCGCTCAAGGGAAACGTATAACACATACCATACACAAGAATAGATCAGGAGAAAAGTCATAATACAACGATAAGAACATTCGCTCATGGGAAACATATAACACGTACCATACACAAGAATAGATCAGGAGAGAAGGCCTAATACAACGATGCGAACATTCGCTCAGCGGAAACATATAACACATACCATAGACTCTGCAAACATGTCGCGTTGTCCATAATCCTTTTATGTAGTCTACGAAATTCGGATAGTCGACACATTGCACATATATCTCGGTTACAAAATATCAAAACTGTCTTCGTGTCAAATCACGCTTAATTATTTCAGAGAAAAAATTTGGCGAGGGAGACACATTATTGCTAGGTTTGCATATACTATAACCATTCCCACATGTCCTCACACTATCTCAGTGATATCTATAATTAAGTATGAATTGTTATCTTAAGTATATGTAATTCAATGTTGAGATGTCAGTTTGCTCAGTCAGTTTGCAGAGCAGTTAAAATTGTGTTTTTTTTGGTGAAGTTGGGTTATGGAAGCATGCGGGTTTTTTTTCTATACTCAAATGGGAATATTCGTAGTTCTCGCCAATACAAATGCCGTTGGTATAATATAAGATAGGGTACGTCTCTTAACCGTTTCATTCTTGAGTAAGACAACCTTATATATTGCATGCGATACTTTCGGTCCTCCAATTTCGAAATACTCATATTCACTCAATTTATTCATCCAAGAAAACACAAGTTAAGTATATTACCAATAACAATCTCGTGTTGCGATTCTTGCTCTCTGTATTTTATCAATTATAAGTGGATTACAAGCGTCTAGTCCGTCATTCACAATCCAGCCGTCGTCCATCAGAGAATATCCGCGTCCATAATCCAAAGACCTATTCCATTTCCATACAACAGTATTAGCATCAAATTCAAAAAGACAAAAGTATACATAAACATAGGCTTGTTTCCTGCAAGACAGAAGCGGTCAACAATTTTCAATGATGCCGGCAAGACATCATGATGTTCCAAAATATCAAATCCGTATCGCTGATCAGTATTCTTAATCCATAATATTCGTTATAGAGTCGTCATCTAAAAATGATGTACCTCAGTCACGCTTTGATTGTGACTGTTCATATGAGTACCATGAGGATCTTGAAGTACATGGGCTCATACGGCCCCTAGCCCCGGGTTAAGCGGAATTAGACACATGTTACGAAACGTAGCGCCATAGATCTTGCACGCTACGTTCGTATTTTGCTATCAGCATGCGATATGTATCGCCAAATTTGAGAAACTTTGAGTGGAGGCGCTTGGTGGAATAGCCCTGTTTTATAAGTTTCTGCAACAATGTTTTGTGACCACACTTACCAATAGGGAATTATATTGGGGATGAAATGTGGCAAGGAAGAAGACTTTTTTCGATATAATGAAGATATATTATTAGCGAGTAAAATTTTGTAAAAATATTACTCATATTTTATTTACCAAATCTCTGTATTAGTGCAGTAATCTGGCCACTTTGATTAAATTTCCCAAAACGTTATTTTGTTGTTCCAAAACAAAGTTCGATTTGTGCGACTGTATTATCGGCATTTTCCTTTTATAAAATACACAGTTATCTTCTGTTAATAAGAGAAAGCAAACTCAACAAAATACAGCAGATAGCAAGCGAATACAGGGGTGTCAATTGGGTAGCTTGTTATACTATGCGTAGTGCATAGTGGGAGCGAGAAGTGAATCGTCCAATTACCTATATCAGTAAAATATAATAGAACGGTTGATTTCGGCTTCTATCGGCTAGGAAATCCGGTTTCAGCCATGTCAGGCCAACCAGAGGGCGAAAATTCCTCTATCGGTTGGACACATAGATAACATGTAATATGATCTTTCTGGCTGTAGAACTAAAGAAATCGCCGTGATGTCCATGTCAGGATTAGCAAAATTTCGCCAAACAAGATTATGAGCGGCCAATAACTTCCAACGGCGAGGCGCGGATGACCGAGGAGCTTATCGGGATTTCGGCTCATTCGGGCCAACAAACGGCTATGGGTGACTTGTAATATCTCCAGTTTATCTGGGGGTTAATATTTTAATGGTGTTTCAAATACCAACGTCAGTAACTGAACTACCGATTTTAAATAGGTAGATAATAAGTCACGGAAAAGCCGATATTATCCAACTGACGGGTGTAAGAGCCAACATTGGTAATGGTGAGCGATTCAGACCAAACTCTGACTCATAGTGTGAGAGAAGGCCTAATACAATGATGAGAACATTCGCTCAAGGAAAACATATGACACACACCTTAGACAAGAATAGATCAGGAGAGAAGGCCTAATATAACGATGAGAACATTCGCTCAAGGGAAACATATAGCACATACCATAGACTAGAATAGAACGACAGAGAAGACCTAATACAACGGTGAGAACATTCGCTCAAGGGAAACATATAACACATACCATAGACAAGAATAGAACAGCGGAGAAGGCCTAATACAACGATGAGAACATTCCTCACGACAAGTATAGATCACGAGAGAGGCCTAATACAACGATGAGAACATTCGCTCAAGGGAAACATAACACATAACATAGACAAGAATAGAGCAGGAGAGAAGGCCTAATACAACGATGAGAACATTCGCTCACGGGAAACATAACACATACCATAGACAAGAATAGATCAGGAGAGAAGGCCTAATACAACGATGAGAACATTCGCTCAAGGGAAACATAACACATAACATAGACAAGAATAGAGCAGGAGAGAAGGCCTAATACAACGATGAGAACATTCGCTCATGGGAAACATATAGCACATACCATAGACAAGAATAGATCAGGAGAGAAGGCCTAATACAACGATGAGAACATTCGCTCAAGGGGAACATATAACACATACCATAGACAAGAATAGAACAGCAGAGAAGGCCTAAGACCTAATACAACGATGAGAACATTCGCTCATGGGAAACATATAACACATACCATAGACAAGAATAGATCAGGAGAAAAGTCTAATACAACGATGAGAACATTCGCTCAGGGGAAACATATAACACGTACCATAGACAAGAATAGATCAGGAGAGAAGGCCTAATACAACGATGAGAACATTCCCTCAAGGGGAACATATAACACATACCATAGACAAGAATAGAACAGGAGAGAAGGCCTAATACAACGATGAGAACATTCGCTCATGGGAAACATATAACACATACCATAGACAAGTATAGATCACGAGAGAGGCCTAATAGAACGATGAGAACATTCGCTCAAGGGAAACATAACACATACCATAGACATGAATAGAGCAGGAGAGAAGGCCTATTACAACGATGTGAACATTCGCTCACGGGAAACATAGCACATACCATAGACGAGAATAGATCAGGAGAGAAGGCCTATTACAACGATGAGAACATTCGCTCAAGGGAAACATAACACATACCATAGACAAGAATAGAGCAGGAGAGAAGGCCTAATACAACGATGAGAACATTCGCTCACGGGAAACATAGCACATACCATAGACAAGAATAGATCAGGAGAGAAGGCCTAATACAACGATGAGAACATTCGCTCAAAGAAAACATATAACACATACCGTAGACAAAAATAGATCAGGAGAGAAGACCTAATACAACGATGAGAACATTCGTTCATGGGAAACATATAACACATACCATATACAGGAATATAACAGCAGAGAAGGCCTAATAGAACGATGAGAACATTCGCTCAAGGGGAACATATAACACATACCATAGACAAGAATAGAACAGCAGAGAAGGCCTAATACAACGATGAGAACATTCGCTCAAGGGAAACGTGTAACACATACCATACACAAGAATAGATCAGGAGAAAAGTCATAATACAACGATAAGAACATTCGCTCATGGGAAACATATAACACGTACCATACACAAGAATAGATCAGGAGAGAAGGCCTAATACAACGATGCGAACATTCGCTCAGCGGAAACATATAACACATACCATAGACTCTGCAAACATGTCGCGTTGTCCATAATCCTTTTATGTAGTCTACGAAATTCGGATAGTCGACACATTGCACATATATCTCGGTTACCGATAATCGTAGAGTATCAAACATTTGAGATATTACATTGATCAATTAGGCGTAAAACTTAGCAAAGTCGAAATGTGATTTCATTTGTCGGTTTATGGCATATAGTGCCCATCGGCACTTTTCGGTCAATAAATCATTTTCTCCCCAACCGACGAATGCAATCGCCCCAGATTGTACGGGGATGACCGACATGTTGTAACGTTTAAAATTTCTATAAATCTTTTTAATCGGTGCGATGGTTTCTGTACGGGGGACTTTTCCGTGTTGCTGTTGTTGTTGTTGTTGTTGCGGAAATGACAGTTCAGTTATGCAATTGTTTTCGGAACGTTCTATGTTTTGGAATGTAAATATTCCGGATATAGATACATTTATCTTGATATATGATATATGATAATTGTACGAAGATTCGACGCGTAGCGTGACACTAAATTTCAGTCTTCTTGTGTAAAATACATGTTTGCTTTTTTTCAATTCATATTCATGTTTTACTGCATTATTTCAATACAAAAGCATCAATAAACTTCTGCAAACATGTCGCGTTGTTCATAAACCTTTTATGTAGTCTACGAAATCAAAATTTGTTCGGATAATCGACACATTGGACATATATCTCGGTTACCGATAATCGCAGAGTATCAAAAATTTGGGATATTACATTGATCAATTACGCGTAAAACTTAGCGAAGTCGAAATCTGATTTCATTTGTCGGTTTATGGGATATAGTGCCCATCGCTACTTTTCGACCAAAAAATCATTTTCTCCCAAACCAACCAATGAAATCGCCCCAGATTGTACGGGGATGACCGACATGTTGTAACGTTTAAATTTTCTATAAATCTTTTTAATCGGTGCGATAGTTTCTGTACGGGGGACTTTTCCTTTCTCAGATGTGGCTCCCTAGTGGGGGTACAGGCACCTGTAATGTATGTACATCAGGGGGACATAACTCTCCAGTTACCAATGTACATGTATTACAGAACAGTACTGTCATAATAATGAATGCTTGAGGGGAGGGGGATATGCAAATAAGGGCAGAATGGCCCAATTGGTCATACAAGAGGGACTGTTCACAATTAGAAGTGCAGAGAGCGCATCTGAGGGTACCGCAAAAGGGCAAAATCTCCCCGCAGCGCCCCGCACCAGGCGCCGCACCGATTTCTGTACTTTGCTGGGCGAGGCGCGCGAAAAAAAGGTCATTTTTTCAACGTACAGTCAAAATCAGTGAAATTCAGTCCAGTCAACCATACCAGTATATTGGACTTGTATTATTAGGGGGCCAAGCCAGTATGACTGGTCACCTTTCGTTATTGTTAATCTGTCTTCCGCCAGATTTTGTGACACTCGTACAATGAACACCGATGTCGCTGAAACTTTACATGGTGATTGGCCCATATGGGAACTGATGCATATCCCCCAATGAAGCTGATTGGCCCAAAGCTCTGGCGGCCATCTTGGATTTGGCCGAAAATCTTTGAAATCTTCTTGTCCTGAACCGCTAAACCGATAGACGCGAAACTTGGCACACATGATCGTTGATTATTGGTCTCTCAATCTACTATTTGAAAATTTGCTCCGTAAATTAAAATTGTCGTTATTGACCAATCAAAATTGTCGGAATTTAAAATAATGGATTTGGATAGGGAAAGTGGCTACATATATGCATTGCGTTATGGCGATCACGAATATGCAAAAATTTTGCTCCTAAGTCACGTGATTTGGCCGCCATCTTGAATTTTGTCCAAAACGGAACACAGGACACATCTTGTACCGGCTATAACTCTGGAACTATGAAAGGTACAGCCTTGCAGTTTATTTTATTATATTGTCCTGGAGCAGCTTTTTCGGCAATATACTAACCGTTTCAGCCTAGCTTCAATAGTTTTCCCGTTATTCTCAGATGAAAATTGACGGATTACCCTTCACTGGTAACTATACTCTTGCAGCAAAGCACATCCTGCACTGAACAATATCCCGTGCTAAATGCTCAGTTGTTTTATCAGTATCATTAAATAATATCATAGCTAGCCTACTATTATTGCTTCATTTCATTTAATCCTAGCTTAAATAATTTTTCCCGTATTCTCAAATGGTGGCATGGTACTGTTTCGTAGAAAAGACGAGGGAGTTTCCCAGTGGTGTTGGGGTCACATAGTGGAATTCCCCCAGAACAGACATGTGAAATTGAAAATGCCATTTGTTTAAATTCAGTCTAAAGATTGATAGAAAATCAGAATAGATGAATTTAGAAAGAAATTATGAAACTTAGTGGTAAATTGGGGACATCATGCGCATGGGAACGAGGTTATTTAGGTGCCATTTTTAGCAGACGACTTATTGCACTGCAAACGAGCTGGCAATGGGAAAAAAACTACTGGAGTTACTTATCAGACAATATTAAAAAAACAGTTCAATAACACACAACTACAGTGCTTTGGGTGATGTGGGGAATATGATTTAATAGTCACCGCTATCAAAACACCAGTATTTATCACACGTCAATCTGTACTAATAAAACACAAGTAGAATTATCAACATAAGGACATGGGAATAATATACAGCAGGGGAGATACACTTTTTCATCGTGAGTTACTGACATGTATACAGATATTCAATAGATCAGTATCTGGGTAAAAATGGAGTGAGGCGGGAGAGGAAATGTAGAGATTTCGGGAAAGTCGGCCAGCATGGAGCATGGAGAGTATACATTAAGGGCAAAACAGATATATGCTATAGTCGTACTGGTTGACTTATAAGGCAGGAGAAAAGGCATACTCACACATACAACAATAAATTAATCTGTTTGACCCTTTACCGCCCCTTATCAAGGTGCAAAGTTCTCTCGGCGCGATAAAGATAGAACTAATCAAGCTTCATGAATCCATATGGCTGTGTGTACTTGTGTAATCATACTGTCCGAAATCCGTTACAGATTGTAAAAGTTGTGTGAGGATATCTATCTAAGCATGCCCCTGTACACTCAGTAAGATCTCAAGCGCTATCTCTCGAACGTTCCGATCACTTTTGAATTCTGCGTTTGACCTATGTTGACCTTGCGCGGGAGAGGGTTCCCGTCGGATGTACACATGTACAAAGCGCGGGGTGGGACGTCAAAGTGCGTCATGGCCAGGACGTAAAAGTCAACCTCCACTAACGAGGGCAGGGAAATAGTGGTGACCGGATCGAGCCTGTGAAACAGAACATGCGCTGTGAGGAGATTTATTCTCGTTCTGAATAGGGAGTCTTCCATGTTACATGTATGATTACTTCTTTCACATTTCGCCATGTTTAATGATATAACCAAATATAGAGTATTTGCTGATATCATCAAATGATTTGATGATATCAGCAAATGATTTGATGATATCAGCAAATCCTTATGTGATATCATCAAACGATTTGCTGATATCAGCAAATATTTGCCGATATCAGCAAATATTTAATGATATCATTAAATATTTGCTGATATCAGCAAACATTTAATTTTAATTTTAATATTTAAGTATTTGATGATATCACCAATAGTAAAACGGTTTGCCATACGGGAGCCGAAATCCGACATAATGAACCGTACTAGTATCACACGTATGTCTCAATCTGTGAGAGCTAGGTCACGCCTATTGAGACTTTGTTGAGCTATAAACGTTGCTGGGAGAAGAGGAAAACGAAGATTGAATATTTAAACAGTTTCATCGACTATATCCGTAGCACTGTAATACGTGTTACATGTAGTTGACATTGTCAATTTTCGTATAGCATTTACACGAAGTCCTACGTGCCGTTTCGTCTGGACAGTTCTATCTAGGTCTTGGGCGTGTACGTTGTATTAAGGAGCTTCATATATGCCCAGGAAAGTATGCCACGAAGCTAGGCATAGCTTATATTGAAGCTACATGTTGCAAACGTGTTTTGTGTCTTAACCCAGTTCACGTGGGACAGCAAATATCTATCCGTATTAAGCAATCCATAAAGGTGAGTATTTCAACTGATAAAACATATCATTCAGTATGGGCGACGGTATATTTATCTGATATTTTCCAGGTTTACTAAGGTTATTTCTCAGAATACTTTCTCAATCAAAACGAAGCATGCCACATTGCAGTTCAATGTAGCACCGTTAAATGTGAAAATTACACAACACCTGATTTTTGTTGTTACAATTGTGAAACATTATGGTCACAAATGAAAAGAATTACCGTATATGTAAAAAAAAAACACGAGAGATCCTGAAGGACCTTGGCGCCCACTCTTGTCCGATGATTGTAATCTAATGACAAGAGAATCTGTTTGTCCATTGTTACTAAGAACAAACGATTGATTTGTAATTTTGTATGCAGAATTTCGAATTTGAGCGAAAAAGACCGAAAAAGGGTCATTGGAAAAACCAAGATATTATCTTTATAAGTTTCAGGAGTTTCCAGATTTCTAGAAAGTGTAGCCTACTTGATGCCGGTTGTTATAGTACAAGTGAAATGAACAAAGTTAGTCTGAAAGTGAATGCCCGAAGGATCCTTCGTCGTTTTTGCATATGTCATCATTGGTACTGGAAGCGAAGACAAATCTCTTTGACATTTTGGCATGAGCTATGAAACATACGTACCTAAGATTTTATAATTAGGAACGAATGTTAATTCG
This sequence comes from Hanleya hanleyi, assembly GCA_036873755.1. Taxonomy (NCBI): domain Eukaryota; kingdom Metazoa; phylum Mollusca; class Polyplacophora; order Lepidopleurida; family Hanleyidae; genus Hanleya; species Hanleya hanleyi. Next base: position 33,976 of record JAVTVY010024197.1, read on the forward strand.
GTTCTGTTTACTGGGCTAGTTTGAGATATCTCTTTTAAGATGCCATGCTCGAAAGTGGTAAAATGGACACAACTTAATACTGAAGGGATCCGGTCCGTGCAGTAATATTGAAACTTTGAAAGTGTCTGAATCATGATTATCTCCCTTGGATGGAAATGCGCACTAGTCTACAGTTGCAGTTCTAACGTTGCGTCACAAGAGTGACATCCCTTCGTGTAGCCGACCCGTCGGCAGACGAAACTTTGGGGCAGTTCACTTGCAACGGCATGGACTAAAGTAAACTGATTTAAAATTTGATGAAATGGATTTTAATTCGGAATCGTTTGAACTCTTTGATATAGAAGGTGAAGGTATGGATATTCTCTATATTCAATATATAGAATGAGCCCCACCGTTTGATTCGCCGATTCTTGTGATGCAACGGCACAACTCGGGAATACCTTATTAATTTGAAGCGTAACTTGGATTTATGAATCGGACCAAAAAAGGTATCTTGCACAACTAGGCCCTATGTGGGACCAGTGTACCAAATTTCAGAAAGATCCATAAAGTAGTTCCTGAGATTTCACAATAAAAAAAATTCATGGGGAAATTCCAGATGACCGCCTGGTGGCCATATTGAATTTTCGAATCGAACCAGAGAAGGCATCTCGCACAACAAGACCCCATGGTGGAACCTGTGTACCAAATTTGAGAAAGATCCATGCAGCGATTTCCTGAGAATTCGCGATAGCAAAATTTCATGGGGAAATTCAAGATGGCCGCCTGGTGGCCATGCTGGATTTTCGAATCGGATCAGAAAATGTATCTTGCATAACTAGATCCCAACAGGAACATGTGTACCAAATTTGAGAAAGATACATGCAGTAGTATCTGAGAAATCGCGATAAAGTTTCATGCGGAAATCCAAGATGGCCGCCTGGTGGCCTTATTGGGTTTTCGAATCGGACCAGGATAGGTATCTTGCACAACTAGACCCCAAGGGGAACCAGTGTACCAAATTTGAGAAAGATCCAATGAGTAGTTCCTGAGAAATCGCGATAACAAGGATTGTTTACGGACGGACGACTGACTGACTGATGGACGACGGACCACGGACGAAAAGCAATTTGAACAGATGGTGAGCTAAAGAAGCTGCAAATGTAAAAATCACATTCCTAACAAACTGACAAAATCTCGTCTGATTATCTACTGAGTTGAAAACTTGTCTTACACGATTTGCAATATCGGAATTTCAGTGGGTTTTTTTACCCTGCTTTTAATCTCCATATGGTGTGAGTGGGCATCAATAGATTGTAAACATGTCTACTGCCACAATTTGCCTTCTCTACATGTTGACTGTATCTGTGTATTTGGCTCGGGTCCATTTAATCACATCATAGCTATCTTTGCTAGCTGGCTGAAATACTGCTGAACACGACCTGACTCAATCACACTGACCTGCAGAGTGATTTGCCTATATACTGACCTGCCGATTAGGTCATTTATTCAAATGACAATGGTTATGGTCATTAATTCAAACGACAAATCATTTATTCGAATGACAAATGATAAAATAGCATGGGCATGGAGAACACAGATAAATTATGTGTTACGAAATGCAGTGACAGAACATGCCCCCAATGAGCAAATAATATAAATGTTGTTATACCATCAAAGGTGGGGAACATAAATGCCACAGATAACAGTGGAGTAAAAGATGGGACTGTTATCACCCATCTGAAGTCTCTGATCTAGCCCTTACAGCATGTAGCAAAACACAGTAGGATGAGGGGTAGATATCACTGGCCTCTTGTTTGGTTTGATAACCTGAGAATGGCAGCAACTGGCTAGCGCTAACTGAAGTAATGACTTTTGACTACAAATGTTTACATCTTCATGAGCAGATCAATTGTTATAGCAGCCAACTATATCAAAACTGTGCAAATGCACGAAATAATACAATCAGGTACAATCATTTATTCAAATGACAATGGTTGTGGTCATTAATTCAAATGACAAATCATTTATTCAAATGACAAATGATAAAATAGCAGGGGAACGCATATGTGAATTGTGTTACCAAATGCAGTGATGCAGAATATGCCCCCAACGAGCAAGTAATGTAAAAATGTTGTTATTCCAGCAAAGGTGGGGAGCATAAAGGGCTTCATCTTACAAAATGTGACAAGACAGAAAATGGAGGGAGGGTAGGGAGGGTTTCTGTAGCAAACTTTAGAAACCAAATCCATTACTGACTTTTTTCAGAAACAAATTCCAGGTAACTGAGAGAACAACGACCCCGTGATACAAAATTGGTGAGTCTAATATAAGGGCGATAACTCACAATCAACATTTACAATAAACCTATAATCGCGTTAACATTAGAAAGCGACCTTGCTGATCCTCACATAAACGTAATTATGGTAACGCTCATTTCTTTTTCTTTACATGTTGGCTGTTTTTGGTTAGTGGCACATGTCCATTTAATCACATCATAATAAGCTATATCGCCGCTAGCTGGCTGAAATACTCCTGAACACGACCTAACTCAATCACACTGACCTGCAGAGTGATCTGCCTATATATTGACCTGCCGATTATCTGTGCTATCAGGAGCCCGACCTGACTTTGATTTTCCCGGAATCAATAGGTCTTTCCCTTGATATATTCTTCGAGGAAACAGAGGGTCTGGTCCTTGGTCTGCTTTCCTGGCAATGAGTTGTTCTGCACTTGGATCTGATTTTCCAGCATTCAACGAGTCTAACCCTTGATCTGGTTTTCTAGCAATCAGTGGGTCCGATCTTTTATCTGCATTTCCAACAAACAGATGGACTGATGCTTCGTCTGCTTTTCCAGCAATCAATGGGTTTAATCATTTATCCTGGCAATCAGTGAAGCTGAATATTGATCTGATTTTCCATAAATCAGTGGGTCTGACCACAGATCTGCTGTTTCAGCAACAATTGGATCTGATCCCTGATTTGCTTTTCCAGCAATTAGTCTGATCCTTGGTATGCTTTCCAGCAATCAGCTTGTTCTGCTATTGCAGCATTCAGTGGGTCGATTCTTGATCTGCTTTTCCAGCAAGCAGAGGATCAGATCCTTGATCTGCTTGTCCAGCAATCAACGGATCAAATCCCTGGGCTTCTCGCCGGAGAATCAGTGAGTCTGAATATTGATTTGATTTGCCAGCAATCTGTGTGTCTGATCTTTGATCAGCATTTCGGCAATCAGTAGATCGGATCCTTGGTCTGCTTTTCAGGCAATCAGTGAGTCTGAACCTTGATCTGATTTTCCAGCAATCAGTGGGTCTAGTCATTGGTCTGCTTTCCCAACAATCAGAAGGTTTGATGATAGATCTGGGGTTTTGTTCCAGCGATCAGTGGGTCTGATTCTCGATCTGCTTTACCAGCGATCAGTGGGGTTGTCCCTTGATCTGCTCTGAAAGCAATCAGAGAGTCTAATCTTTGATCTGCTTTTCTAGCACTCAGTAGGTCTGATTCTTGAGCTACATTTTCAGCAAACAGATGATCTGATCCTTGATCTGCTTTTCCAGCAATCAGTGCGTATAATCATTAGTCTGCTCTTTCAACAATCAGTGGGTTTGATGATTGATCTGCTTTTCCAGCAATCCGTCCATCTGATCCTTGATCTGATTTTCCGGTAATAAGATTGTCTAGTTCTAGATCAGCATTTCCAACAATCAGAGGGTCCGACCCTTCATCTGTTTTCTCCAGCAATCAGTGGATTTAATCCTTGATTTGTTTTCCAGGCAATCAGTGGATCTGAACGTTCATCTGATTTCCCAGCAATCATTGGATCTGATCCTTGATCTGCTTTTCCATCAATCAGTGTGTCCGATCCTTGATCTGCTTTTCTAGCAATCAGATGCTCTGATCCCTGATTTGCTTTTCCAGCAAGCAATGGGTCTGACCCTTCATCTGCTTTTGCAGCAGTCCGTGAGTATGATCCTTGATCTAGCAATTTTCTAGCAATCAGTGGGTTTAATCATTGATCTGCTTTTCGAACACTCAACGGGTTTGATCCTTGATCTGCTTTTTCAGAAATCAGTGGGTCTGATTTTCGATTAGTTTTCCAACAAGCAGTGTGTCTGATCCTAGATCTGATTTCCAGAAAATCAGTGGGTCTGAAGCTTGACCTGATTTTCTGGCAATCAGCGGGTCTGATCCTTGATCTGTTTTCCAGCAATCAGACAATCTGATCATTGATTTGCTCTGGGTGCATTCCACACATACATGATGTGCGGTTAAAAACAGAGATGGGTTCGGGTTTTCGGCCTTAAATATATGTAAAATCTCTACCAAAACCCATGTAAAAGTATATATTTTCTGAATGGGCACATCCATGCCATCATTCTAGGGGACAAGTGAGCTATTGAAATTGAAAAAGAAATATTTGGGATCCTCCTTATACCTTCTTCAACTTTTCTGAAAAACTCCATCAAATGTACGAAAATGTGTTAAATTTGACCCACCATCCAGAGAAAACAAACGAAATGATTTTCTTGTTAGACATGTGAACGTTTCTTCGTACAACGGCCATTTTTAAAAGGGAGGAAAACAGGGGGTCGACCTACTCGTTTCTTGTAAAATTTTATCTCCATAAAGGAATCATCATTTTCGTTTCCTGAAAAAGTGAGGATTTTTGCCTGCCAGATATTCAATTCCGGAAACGATTAACTCTGTAGTGGCACGTAGGTGCGATAAGCAAGCAATTGTTATATCCTCGTTTGAAGAAATGGTTACGTCCAGCAGCATCATACTATGGATATCAGTTAGTAGAAAGGGAAGAAAAATTACCATGCTGTCAAAAACAGGCGACCTTTCTTATTATAAAATTAGGGAGGGGCCACTTTGTGCGAAACCGTCGCAAGTATGGAGTGCACCCTTTCCATGGAAACAGTGGGTGTAATCCTTGGTCTGCTTTTCCAACAATCAGGTCAACTGTTCCTCGATCTACTTTTCTAGCAATCAGTGGGTCTGATATTTGATCTGCTTTTCCAGCAATTAGTGCGTCTGATCTTTGATCTACTTTTCCAGCAAACATAGGGTCTGATTCTAGATCTGCTTTTCCGGCAATTAGTGGGTCTCCTCTTTGATCTGTTTTTCCAGCAATCACTGGGGCCTGATTCTTGATCTACTTTTCCATCAATCAGTGGATCTGATCCTTGGTCTGCTTTTTTAGTAATCAGTGGGTCTGGTCCTTGTTTTTCCTGCAATCAGAGGATATGATCCTAGATGTTTTTTCCAGCAATCAGTGGGTCTGATCCGTGACCGAGGATACGATCAGAGGATACGATTTTTGCTATGCTTTTTCTAGCAGTCAATGTGTCTGATCCGCTTTTCCAGAAAACAGAGAAAGTTATTCTTGATGCTTTTCCTGCAATCAGTGGGGCTGATCCTTGACCTGCTTTGCTAGGAGTCAAAAGGTATGATCCTTGATCTGCTTTTCCAGCAAGCAGTGGGTCCGATCCTTGAAATGTTTTTCCATGAATCGGCGGGTGTGATCATTGATCAGCCTTTCTAGCATTCAGTGTGTCTGATCCGTGGTCCGCTTTTACAGCAAACAAAGGGCCTGATCCTTGAACTGCTTTTCCGAGAATCAGACATTTGGATCCTGGATCTGGTTTTCCAGCAAGCAGTGTGTTTGATCCTTACTCTGTTTCTCAGCATTCGGCGGGTTTTTCATCTGCTTTTTCAGTAGTCAGTGAATCTGAGCATTGATCTGCTTTTCTAGCACTCAGACGGTCTGATCCTTGACGTGCTTTTCCAATAAACATGTGGTCTGATCCTTGATCTGCTTTACTAGCAATCAGACTGCCTGATCCTGGATCTGCTTTCGCAGCAATATGTGGATCTGATCCTTGATCTGCTTTCCAGCAAACAGAGGGTCTGATAATTGATCTGCTTTTCCTGCAATCAGTCGGTCAATTCCTTGATCTTCTTTTCAGGCAATCAGTGGGTCTGGCCTTGATCTTATTTTCTAGCAATCACTGAGCCTCATCCTTGATCTGCTTTTTCATCAATCAGAGAACATGACAGTTGATATGCTTTTTCCAGCAACCAGTGGACCTGGTCCTTGATCTGCTTTTCCAGCGAACAGAGGGTCTGACCCTTGATCTGCTTTTCCAGCAATAGGTGGGTCAAATTCTTGAGCTTCTTCTCAGGCAATCTGTGTGTCTGATTCTTGATCTGCTTTTCAGTAATCAGTAGATCTGATCCTTGGTCTGCTTTTCGGGCAATCGGTGGGTCTGAAGCTTGATCTAATTTTCCAGCAATCAGTGGGCCTGATCATTGGTCTGCTTATCCAGCAATCAGAGGGTCTGATTTTTGATCTGCTTTTCCGACAACGAGGTGGTCTGATCCTTGATCTGTTTTTCCAGCAATTATTGGATCTGAATTTAGATTAGCATTTTCAGCAAACAGAGCGTCTGATTCTACATGTAACAGAGCAGATGCTGCCATTTTATAGTGCTGTCCCACGGAAATATCTTGCCATAGGCAGACATGACACCCAACTCAGTTACATTATACTGACACCGAGTCAACCAGTCCTTGTTCTATCCTCTTAATCCTGAGCGTAAGCGAGGAAGCAACAAGTTCCATTTTTCAAGTCTTTCGTATGACCCGGTCTGGGATCGAACCCAGTACCTACCGCTTACGAGGCCGACGCTCTACCTTTAGGCCACCGCAGTTTTTTCAGCAGTCAGTGAGTCTGGTCCTTGGTCTGCTTTTCTAGCACTCACACGGTAAAATCCTTGATCTGCTTTTCCAGCAAGCAGTAAGTTTGATCTTTGATCTGCTTTTGTTTCGATCAGACGGTCTGATCCTTGATCTGTTTTTCAAGCAAGCAGTGGGTCTGGTCCTTGATCTGCTTTTGCAGCAATCAGTGGGTGGATCATTGACCTGCTTTTCCAGCTAATAGTGTCTGATTCGTGATTCATAAATCAGAGGAAAAGACAGTCAATGTACTTTTTCCAGCAATCAGTGGGCCTGATCATTGATCTGCTTTTCCAACAAACAGAGGATCAGATTCTTGATCTGTTTCTTCAGCAATCCGCGGGTTAAATCCTTGGGCTTCCTCCAGGGCAATCAGTGGGCCTGAATCTTGATCTGATTTTCCAGCAATCTGTGCGACTGACCTTTGCTCAGATTTCCGGCAATCAGTAGATCTGATTCTTGATCTGCTTTTCAGGCAATCAGTGAGTCTGAACCTTGATCTGATTTTCCAGCAATAAGTGGGTTTAATCATTGGTTTGCTTTTCAGACAGTCAGAAGGATTGATGATTTATCCGGTTTTCCAGCAATCAGTAGATCTGATCATTGATTTACTTACCCAGAAATCAAAGTGTCTGATCTTTGACCTGTTTTTCAGCAGTCGGTGGGTAAGATCCTTGATCAGCTTTTCTAGCAATCAACGGGTCTAATCTTTGATGTGTTTTTCCAGCAGTGAGAGCGTCTGATCCTTGATCTGCTGTTCCAGCGATCAGTGGATCTGATGCTCGACCTGCTTTTCCATAAATCAGAGGATCTGAACCTTGTTCCTATTTTGCAGCAATCAGTGAGTTTGACTCTTGACTAGTTTCTAGCAGTCAGACGATCTGATCCATGATTTGTTTCTCACACAATCAGTGGATCTAATCCTTGATCTGCTTTTCCAACCGTCAGAGTGCCTGATCCTCGATCAACTTTTTCAGCAATCAGTGGGTCTGATTCTCGATCTGCTTTTCAAGCACTCAGTGTGTCTGATCCTTGATCTGCTTTTTGAGCAAACAGAGCGTCTGATTATAGTTCCGCTTTTCCAGCAATCATTGAGCCTAATCCTAGACTTGTTTTCCTGCAATCAGATTTTCTGATTCTTGATCTGCTTTTTCCAGCAATCAGTGGATCTGATTCTCGATCTACTTTTCCAGCAATCAGTGGGTCTGATCCTTGATCAGTTTTTCCAGCAATCAGATGATATGATACTTGATATGTTTTTTTTCAGCAATCAGTGCGTCTGATCCTTGATCTGCTTTTCCAACAAACAGAGGGTCCCATTCTTGATGCTTTTCCAACAATCAGTGGGTTTGATCATTGATCTGCTCCAGCAAGCCGTGGGGTTGATCATTGATCTGCTCCAGCGAGCAGTCTTCCAGTTAGCGGCGGGTCTGATGATTGATCTGTTTTTCTGGTAATCAGCTGGCTTTTCCCGCAAACAACGGGTCTGATCATTGATCGGCCCTTCCAGCAATCACTGAGTCTGCTCCTTGATAAGATTTTCCAATAATCATTAGGTCTGATCCTTGATCTGCTTTTCCATCAAGCAGTGGGTCTGGTCCTTGATCTGCTCTTCCAGCAGTCACTGAGTCTGAGCCTTAATCAGATTTTCCAATAATTAGTAGTTCTGATCCTTGATCTTCCTTTCCAGGCAATCAGTGTGTCTGAGCCTTGCATTGAATTTCTAGCAAACACTGAGTCTGATCCTTGGTGTCCTATCAATCAGAGGATATGACAGTTGATCTGCTTTTTCCAGCAATCGGTGGGTCTCTGTTCTAAAGATCGGTATCAGGGTGTCTAAATTTAAGCTTTTACTGGTATATTTATTTTATAGATATATTTAAAAAAATGTTAAAAACATCAAAGTCTTTACCACACGCTGATTGCTTATCCCAACCTAAAATAACATTTTCAAAAGATATCCGCCTTCTCATGCCAGCTCTAGTTTGTAACCACTTCTCCAAATCGTTCCACGATGGTTCGACACTGTCGCGGTATAATAATAAATGTTCTACGGTTTCTTTTTTTAACACCCTCATACATTATTGTATTAAGGTTTTTCTGTCACAGATTTTCCGAAATGGCTGATTTGGTGAGTTTGAATGTAGGCGGCGTTATATACACCACATCCAGGACAACTTTGACTGCTTATCCAGATTCAATGTTGGGTCGTATGTTTGGAGGTGACTTACCCACGGCCAGAGATAGTGAGGGGAACTACTTCATTGATCGGGATGGACAACTGTTCAGGTAAACGAAGCGAGTTGGTGAGTGGGATCTTTACGGGCGATTTTCTGTCCCATTGATGACTATTTAATTTTCTCTGTTTGTGACTTTCCTGCTGGGTATCAACCGGAACCCGGAATGTTGTCGATGTCAGTTAAGATATTGGCCCTACGTCTTCATAAATATCGACCCTATCATTGGCTCATACTGACGTGGGCAGTAATCATGACATTTGAGTTCCATGATTAGACATTCGTCGGCCTGTTCGATATCAAATTAGCGAATGCTGGATAATACAGCTTGTTATTCCAGGCCTCCGGTTTGTCTTCTGCCATGACGAAGGATATTAACCCTGTCTGACTTGGGTAACTTGAGATCCATCCAGGCCTGACCCCTCGCCCCCCCTTATCCCTTACTTTCTAATCACTTTAGCTAGATGGCTGAATATTATTGCACCATACCATAGGGTCTAGCGCTCTCGGAAAATGCTGAAAATATCCAAGGTGGCTGCTCATTAAACATATGGAGATGATTTTTCGAATTTTTCATTTGTGTGTTTTCTTCGCAAAATCTACATTCTAAAGTAGTGAATAATAATCTGATGTGAAATAAAATAGTTTTGCCCACTTTTCCTAGCAGAAAAGCAGAAAACATCACCATTCTGGCACCCCGCTCGCAGATATATAGGGTTTCTTTTAAATGACACCAAAATGATAATCTACAGTCACGGAGGTATCCAGTTTTTTTTTGTTTCGGAGATAACGTAGATAGTCTGGTATGGGACATCATGCTCCCCCCCTTTCCGGCCTAATAGGGGCAAACATTCTCTTGCATCAATATACGAATCCGTCAGTTCGCAGGTGCACATGCTTGTTGAAACGTTTAAACGCAGAAATTGCAGAAACTTGTATGAACAAATAAGCTATATTCTATTCTGTTATTCTGCGAAAACTTGGTTGTACATTAGCTTTTAATCAGGTTATACGCTTCAAAGAAGGGATTTTCCATCATAGCAAAAGTATGTTTACGTTACTCAAAACGACACTTCAGAGTAATGTAGAATATCTCACCCTTCTCATAGAAGTTAGTGACTGACTTTGGTTAACGTAATCATAAGCGTCGTGAGCAATTTTCCTTAACCCTATCTGGCCTTAAAGGGACGGCGAAATGCCCCCCCCCACCAAACTTTCTGCGCTATCACCGGAACGGCAAAAATTGGAGAGCTGAATCTCCTTGACTTTATAGTTTATCATATTGGGGTCATTTTGAGCTTATTTACATAACCCCCCGAACAGAGGATCATGGGTAAATTCAAAATGGCGGTCACGTGGGGTACCAGAAAAGTGATATTTTTGTCATATTTCTTCAAAATTTCTGCTTTTCCGAGATGAAAAGTATGCAAAAACTCTTTTATCTCACATAACATTAATATTTACTAATTTATCATGCAGCTTTTGCGGAGAAATTGGATAAAATGAAAAATTCGAAAATTCCGACCGAAAAATCGACCAAAAAATGTCATTTTTGAAAATGACGTCACTGTGACGTCATCAAGGCGGCCATCTTGAATTTGTTTACATTTTCTGGTAGAGCTTGACTCAGATAGGGTTAACTTACATCGACGCAATTCCGTGTTCCGGTTGGCTGGATCGATCAGCTGATACACCGATCCAGTGGACGAAGAAGATCCCCTGGATTGGATTCGACAGAAAACCGCGTGTAAAGGTCCCCGGTCTCAGTTAATTCAGGATTGTTTATAATGTGAACGCACCTTGAACACACTTTCAATCTCGTTATCTCACGGTGATCCATAGTTGTTGACTAATTACTCAATTTGACCAAATGACCAGTGGTATGGAATTCCATTCAGAAATTATTTGAGATTTCATACTCATCACCGACATGAGTAAATACTTTACAAAATCAGTGATTCATGATTTGATAGAAGTCCATATATGGTTATCCGCTGATGGCGAATCAACTTTTCCAATAACATATTTTTTAACTCGCATTGTATAATATGAGGAAATACAAAGAAAGAAACACACGTTGGTATGCATTTTTAGCGCTACATAAATAAGTAATCATATAAATAGTAATTAACTTCCCTTTACATTTCCATCAATTAACGAAAAACTGAAATCTCTTTCAAAATTTATCGAATTAGGTTTATGTTCCTATGTAAAATTTTCGATCGATGGGGTTCAAAAGAAAATCTATATGTATTTGTGAATACTTGTCAGAACCACGGAATTGCTTGAAAGTCTTAAATCATCAGTGGACCTCATTAACATCATCACTCAAATGTGACGAGGGGTAACTGTATCAATACAAGTTCACCTTTACACTGTACGGTACCGTACACTATTTTAGTTTTCAAAACTTGAAGGTCAACTTTGAATTCGAGGCCAAAATCTGAAGACGTGAATTATGTGTAGACCGCCTTCTTGGAATTTTCCTGAAGGTGACAAAAGATGAGAAATTTTACACCTCGAAATCTGATTCAAAAATGTGTCCAAATTCACGAAGAGAAGTTCATGCAGTAGAACATATTACTATTGTAAAGTGAACCTAATTCAGGAACTGAGATCGTTAACTGATAACAAAGAACAATGGCCAAAGACAGTTCACATATCCCTGACCGAGGAATCAATCAACGAACACATCGCGGTACGATGACGTGATACGGTACTGACTTCTACCAATATCGTTTTAAAACACAGAACTTTAAATATGACGGCATAGTATTTAAAAACATGGCAGTGTGACTAACGTCACAGGATCAACTAAGTAGGGTAGGCATATAGCCACATCTGTCCCTATCAATAATACCTTCGGATGATAGTCACAAATGACGTTCATTGATCTCCGTGTGCTAAAACCCGTACCGTATAAAAGTTCATTTTGATGCGCCGTACCTGTTATTTTCGAGAAACTAATTCTTTCTTTGCCACGCTTGTCACTTTTATTAAAGTTTCCGGCGTTGGTGATTAGCTGTACTCGAGCCGTCTTCACATCGACCCAGACCTTCCCCCCTATTACGGTGGACGCCATATTGCGTGTATTTGGACCACTACGCATGCGCAGTTAAACAACATGGCGTCCAACGTAATATGGGGAAGGTCAGTATCGATGTGAAAACCGCTCGAGTACAGCTAACAACCAACGCCGGAAACTTTAATAAAAGTGACAAGCGTGGCAAAGAAGGAATTAGCTCCCCGAAAATAAAAGGTAAGGAGCATCAAAATGAACTTTTATACGGTACGGGTTATAGCACACGGAGATCATTGAACGTCATTTTTGACTACCATCCGAAGGTATTATTGATAGGAACAGTTGCGGCTAGGTAGGCATTATGATTCCGACGCGCACTAACTTGGGTTCAGGCTCTACTGGAAAATGTAAAACAAATCCAAGATGGCCGCCATGATGACGTCACAATGACGTAATCTAAGCCATTGTTCGGCCTTTTTGGGGTCGATTTTTCGAAATTTTCATTTTTCAGATTTTTCTCTCGGCAAAAATCTAATAAAACAGAGAATAATTAGCTTTGCATAAATAAAATACTTCTAAGGCCTTTTAGGCAAGGAAAATGTGAAGAAATTGTGCGAAAAGATTGAAAAACACGACTTTCGCGGATACCACATGGACGCCATTTTGAATTTACCCATGATCCTCTGTCCGGGGGTTATTGAAAATATGACCCCAATACGATAAGCTTAAAAGTCACCAAGTTTCAGCTTCCTCGGTTTTGTCGTTTCGGATCAGAGAAAAGTTCACTGGCTGGGAGGGGGGGGGGGGCACTTTTCGCCCCCGGGCCAGGTAAGGTTAAAAAAACATTAGAAATTTTCCTCGGAAGTGGGACAGCTCAGAACTTGCTGGTAACAGTCCTCCAACGCACGTTCATGCCAACAATCAAGGTTCTAATGTCAACGGTCCTCCTTATTTTGCCGACGAAATGATTCGGATGGACTGACTGACCGACTACCGGACAATTTGCAAATGCCAGGTTACTTCGTAGGAAAGTAGAGTACATAATACTTGTAAATACGTTAAAGCACATATCTTGAACACCCGAATTTTATTCACCAGCGAACTTTTGTGTACCTCCAATCCTTTGCTGGGGAATGAGCTTGTCTAGATCTGGTAAGTATTATATATAATAAGTTAAATAATAATAATTAAACGCTAAAATATAGATCAAAAATTAATTGTTACTATAGTTCACATTTGTCGGTTCTTTGAAAGTAACAGCAACAATACTATTTCAGGCGAAAACGGCAAACAGTTTAACACGACGTTCGTGTACCATTCGTGGCAAGTAAGACATTAGTGTCTAAACCCTGCCTATATCCAAAAAGTCTGGTCAAGGTGGACTCTCAAGTTTGATAATGAAACAACCAACAAGATAAAAGTATGAACTTAGGTGTCCCTCCACAGTTTCGTAGTAATGGCCCCGGTCTAATTTCAGAATACGATAGACTGCCCGTGTTCTGCTACATCATAATTCTTCTTGTCTTCTTAATAGCTTATATCTATAATACCATCCTATTCAGCATTATCAACGCTGCAAACGAGCACGTACAGATCGATGGCTGGCCTCGTGCACACGCTGATCGGGATCATGAATTAAATTTTGTCCTGCCTCAGTTATGCATCCTGGGCGTGCCTAAAAATTAGGACTTATTTAAGGGAATAAAATCTGACAGAAAACGGGTAGGTTGGCACCCACTTTTTTGCCTTTTTAAGTTGAGACCGAACCAGGGAACGTGAGTAAGAAGTTTAATTGAAATCGCTCTTACAGATTTTTCTGGCAATTGAGCCGAATTTGACCATTTTTTCGACGTTTATAGGGGTTTTCTAGGAAAAATGAAGCAAGCTTGGAGGAGAATGTTCAAGATTATTTTTTTGCTATAACATAGCAGTGCTATACCTTAAAATAATAGTTTAATCATGCTCTTTCAGAAAATATATACATATAAGTGATTTGCGTTGAAGATTTTACGTCAATTGTTGGCCGAAAAACGGACCCATAGTCTATTCCATGCCGAATGGAAGAATCCCTGGAGTACTCCCTTTAAGGCATAATAGTGAAGTCCAAGCATTATCTCAATGTAGACTCCATTACGGAGCGGAAATGTGTCATCACGCCAGATTGATTATTTTTGACTGCTAAGTTACATCTGAAGCGCTATTTTCGGAGTCAGGTGGAAAGAAGACCAGGAGTTCGATTAAAATAATCCACAGTGGGTCCATTAGTATACTATCAAAGTTATTGCACACTGTATTCCACACAGGAGTTATCTCCCCCTGGAATGAGATTTCCGTGGATATTATGGCAGAACGAGGTCCTATCAGAATGATATAAATTTGCCAGAACAATTTTTTTTACACGAGAACCCATTCACAATCCAAAAACGATGGAACGGATGTATATTATTGAGATTTTGTGAATTATTTCTCATGTTTCAGAAGCATTTCCCATGTTTCTAGGAGTAAAATTTGGTGCAAAATTACCAATAATTTGACTTGGTTACATCTCTTATTTGCATTTTCCCCGCGTTCCTGGTATCACTTGAAAGCGGAAAGGCAGCCACGGCCTTTATTTTGCCGAATGGATGTCCATTATTAAGTGCAAATGGGTTAATTTTGAGTTTGGTTCTCGAAAATCCCGCTAGAGTTGACGAAAGTGATCAAAACATAGATGGGGTAGGCGGAAAGTTATCGGTCGGATTTCCCACAATAATAGGGCCTATGTATAACTGTCAAGTGTTGTATACCATCATCATTCTTCTTGTCTTCTTAATAGCTTATATCTATAAATACCATTTTATTCAGCATTATCAACGCTGCAAACGAGCACGTACAGATCGATGGCTGGCCTCGTACACACGCTGATCGGGATCATGAATTAAATTTTGTCCTGTCTCAGATATGCCCCTTGGGCTTGCCTAAAAATTAGGACTTATTTAGGGGAATAAAATCTGACAAAAAACGGGCAGGTTGACACCCACTTTTTTGGGCTTTTTACGTTGAGACCGAACCAGGGAACGTGAGTAAGAAGTTTAATTGAGATCGCTCTTACAGATTTTTCTGGTAATTGAGCCGAATTTGACCATTTTTTCGACGTTTATAGGGGTTTTCTAGGAAAAATGAAGCAAGCTTGGAGGAGAATGCTCAAGATTAATTTTTCTATAACATAGCAGTGCTATACCTTAAAATAATAGTTTAATCATGCTCTTTCAGAAAATATATACAGTCAGTCAGTCAGTCCGTTCTAATCCTTTCGTCGGCAAAATAAGCAGAACCATTGATTAGAACCTTGATTTGTTGGCATGAACGTGCATTAGGGGACCCTTACCAGCAAGTTCTGAGCTGATCGAATTCTGATGGAAATTTGATTTATAATTATTTTCTATTAATTATTGATCGCTCAGCGAGAGCACTCGCATGCCCATCGGGAATCCTTGGTTCATTGTGACCTTTGAAGGTTCCCTGATACAAGGAAGCCTGATCCATTCGAGATTCAGAATATTTGAGAATGATTATCTTTGGATGGAATCCCCAAATTCCCATACATACTGGGAGGTTAAGTGGTGCTACACTCATTCAAACTATGCACTACTCTCGGGAGGATTTCCCCACCCCTTGGGCAGACTTGTTTAGGTGACCTATAAACCTCGAAATTGGCAAAGGTCCAGTACACACTTAACACATATCAAACCCTACTTTGTAGGTCCTGTGATGTTAGCCACACTGCCATGTTCAAAATATCGGACGTTTACAAAATGACAAGTTATAAATGTAAATGTACATTGTGATGGTGGACATAAAGTATTGTAATCTCAGAAGAGGGGAGGGAAGATGGTGAAAGATAGACTTCGATGGAAACACATACCATGTTTTGCATGCAGTATGGTCCATGAAAAAGTAACATATATAATGCAATTTACTAAATATAGTGTACATATCATTTCTAGGCCACCTGTTGATTCGGTCAAATTGGCGAACATTTGCATAAACGGACCAACTTAAGACGACTAAGATCTATACGTCTATAGCCAGATAAACCGAAATCGAATATTGACTACAGGGCAAATGTCCAAGGATCTGCCAAGCCTTCACCAACAAGCCCTTCATCATGCGTTTTGTTTATCAACAACGATAGATGTTCGGATGCAAACGGTTATACCATCTTTGATAGTTTCGCTGTGCCCAGAGTTTTTTGGAATAAGGTCACATGTGATTAGCAATATGGAAATCATTTCTGGGAGAGGCCCATGTCTAAAAAATGTGCAAAATCCCGTATCCAAATAATTTATTCATTCGGAAGCCAATTTGCTGACAAGTAATCGGTCTGAAAGGAAGTCGACATTAGAGTGTCTCTTCATAACCCGTGGAACTGTACAAACTCAAATGAGCAAATGTTTCTAATACGAACTTCCTCGCTTGTCAAGTTCCATTATATTGCAGACATGTGTTAAACTTCTTACGCACTGGAGAACTCAATATCTGCGACGACTTCCCTGAACTGAGCCAGATCAAATCTGAGGTAGATTTTTAGCAGGTCGAATCATTGACACCAGCTGTTGAAACCGAGAATGAAAGAAGAAAGAGTTCGCAAAACATCATAGCACCCGTTAGCCATCACTTGGATGTCAACTCTGAGCTCTCGATAACGAAAGATATTTTGGGGACACACTATAGAATTGTCTGAGAAAATCATGGTTCTAATTGGTAATATTGATGTACTTAAGCAACTATGTCTCAAAGACATAACCCTCTCCAAGGCATTATGTGATCCGCCCCTGAGGATTCCGAATCCTCCAATGTACAAAAGTCCTTGTGATGACATCGATGTTGTTTCAAATGGTAGCAAGTCAACACAGATCGTGTTCCGTACGTTCAAGGGTCAAGCCAACAGAGACAGAAGTAATGTGTCGAAGATTAATCGCCCTGACTTGGCGATTTTTTTCCATCTACAGGTTGCACACTTGTTGGTTCATCGTCCAAGTACATCACAACTCCACGAGAAATAAGATGTTCTGATAAATGGCTCATACCAGCAAGTAGTCTTCAGCATTTATCAAACTTTCCAATATAATACCTTTTCTTTTGAGGAATGCAACTTGCATGGAGTAAGTTGACATATCGCATGCCTCATTTGACTATCACTGTAATGATTGAAAGTAGTTTTTGTTAACGATATATGATCAGGTTCATCAGTTTTTCTTTCATGTTCAGCAGATCAAACTAAATCGTTCCTAGATTTCTTAACCAGGAAGAAATCCAACTGAATTTTTTTCTCTCAAGAAGCAACTCATCTATCGACAGTATTTACAAACGATCGCCAAACACGTCTAAATATGTCACTGTTCATTGCCAGAAGAATTGAATAAGGAAATTGGACCCAATTTGCAGGGGGGGGGGGGGTGTCATGTTTATACCAAAAAGATATTGGGTCAAGTTGACTCAATCCTTCTATCTGTATTCAATCAAAGCGGCGTTTACCGCGGCCAAATCAAATATTCAGCATACAAGCAATCACCAGAAAAGTTGAAATTGGAACGATATGCAAGAGGTGGGAAAAATTGATGACGTCTGGCGAATCAATTCCGATCACTTAGAGAACCAAAATATCTTTCTTCAGTAAAATACACTTCAATCATGGTTTCTTCGTGCCATCGATGTCACATTTCATACCAGTTGCAATTATCGTCACACCAAGAATGTTTTTGC
Organism: Hanleya hanleyi; assembly: GCA_036873755.1. Taxonomy (NCBI): domain Eukaryota; kingdom Metazoa; phylum Mollusca; class Polyplacophora; order Lepidopleurida; family Hanleyidae; genus Hanleya; species Hanleya hanleyi. The sequence continues at coordinate 51,702 of JAVTVY010024197.1, forward strand.
TAAACTTTTGTTTCAGAGTTTGTACTGTATCCTTCAAGTTCTTGAAGTAGCTTTTATGCATGAATGAATCGTGAATCTGAAGGAAAACACTGGTTTGTTAGTATGTATATCAATTCAGGTCAAATTATCATGCCAAATTAATCGAATTTATCTAATTTCGGCGACGAGGAGTCTTGCTAGGACTGCTGAAGAGGAAATGGGAATCCAGCAATGTCCAAGAGATCCTAATGTATCGACATGCTTCCTGTCAACATCATTCTTGGGACCCGGGCCGATCATACCTAATAGAGTCAGATATAATAATAAAGGGGAAAGCTGTTGATCATATCTAATAGAGTCAGATATAATAATAAAGGTTAAAGCTGTTGATCGACATGATGGTGATCCCTCTGATTTCCCCAAGGGAATTTTAAAAATTTCCTATAGAGTCTCGTGGGAGGAACTTTTAATGGATTCTTTTCAAGAATCACTACGATTTCCCTATTTCTCTCTTTGAAATAGCTACGGTACTCTACCACTCTACCAGACTCAGGGCTATGTACTGACAACATTCAGGACCCCATTGGGCATTGGATGCCTTTTCTGGACTTGTGTTGGTTATAGGTTACTCTGTCGTATCCTTCTGCTGCGTAGCACGTCTTTCTGAAAATTTCCGTTCCGCAATGGGCGTTTGGTGCCCTTTTTGGAATTGTTTCGGATACAAGTAATTCCAATAACTGGTCCCCGGTTGATAAGTTTAAAGGCCTAATGTACGGTACATTACATATTGTTACTCTGGTGGTAGGGCACTGCACTCTACCCGTCTTGATTCCGACGAAAGGAAAGTATTACTTAGACGATTAATCTACAATTTTTTTTAACTTAAGAGTTCAGAGAAAACGACACATCAAGCAATCAAATCCGGTATCCGAAACAATTTCAAATATGGCATCTGGTAAGGCTCTTTGGGACAGGAAACTTTAGTTGGTCAGAGAGTCGTGAACATTTGACAAGACAGCTATTGGATCTGACAGAATAAAATGAAAGAAAAAAACAATAGATCCAAAAGGTCATCCAACGCCCAGCGGGGGCCCGTGAACTGTTTTTTTTTCGGGAACTTGTGAAACATCGTCCGGATAGCTGTGGGGTCCGGTCGTCCGGATAGCTGTGGGGTTCCGTCGTCCGGATAGCTGTGGGATCCAGTAGAGTGATATCGATATCTTGTCGGAGGGGACCCCAACCTAGTTATTTCCTAGTCTTTTCTTGAGTGCGAACAATTCTGGTGAGGAAAGAATGAACAATCTAGCTTTAAGCGAACTCTTGTATGGTGAATATCCGTTTGCATACCATTAGCGTCGCTTTAGCAGCACAGATGTTTATGCGCCCGCCCAAAAGTCGGACGTATTATGTGATGGCCGTTTCTTTCCGTCTGTCTGTCCGCCTTTTCGGCGATGAAAAGTGGGCAAAAACTATTTTATTTCACATCACACTAATATTTACTAATTTATCATGCAGTTTTGGGGAAAAAATTGCATAAAGGAAAAAATCGAAAAATCGACCAAAAATGTCATTTTTGAAAATGACGTCACTGTGACGTCATCAAGGTGTTTTGGTTTTTACATTTCCTGGTACAGGTTGACCCAATGGTATAGTGTGGTAAGTTTCACCCCCCTAGCTTAAGGGTAAGAAAAATAATTAGGGAGGGGGGGGGGGGCATTTCGGCCTCCCCCCAGGCCAGATCCCAAAACGCCCAGGCCAGATAGGGTTAACTTACATCGACGCAATTCCGTGTTCCGGTTGGCTGGATCGATCATCTGATACACAGATCCAGTGGACGGATGAGATCCTCTGGATTGAATCGGACAGAAAACCGCGTGTAAAGATGTCCGTTAATTCAGAATTGTTTGTAATGTGAAATGCACCTCGAGCACACTTTACATCTCGTTATCTTACGGTGATCCATAGTTTTGGACTAATTACTCAACTTGACCAGTGGTATGGAATTCCATTCAGAAATTATTTGAGCTTTCATACTCACTACCGACATGAGTATATACTTTACAAAACCAGTGGTTCATGAGTTGACAGGAGAAGTCCATAATGGTTATCCGCTTATGGCGAACTAAATTCGTCAACTTTTCCAATAATATATTTTTAAACTCGCATTGTATTATATGAGGAAATCCAAAGAAAAAAAACATATGAGGAAATCCAAAGAAAAAAATTACAGGTTGGTATGTATTTTTGGCATTTCACAAATAAATAATCGTATAAATAGTAAATAACTTATATTTCCATCAATTAAAGAAACACCGAAATCTCTTTAAAAAATTATCGAACTATATGTAGGTGTATGTTGCTGTGTAAAATTTGCTACACAGGGGTTCAAAAGAAAATCTATATGTATTTGTGAATACTTGTCAGAACCACGGAATTGCTGGAAAGTCTTAAATCATCAGTGGACCTCATTATCATCATCACTCAAATGTGACGGGGGGTAACTGTATCAATATAAGTTCACCTTTACATTGTACGGTACACTATTTTAGCTTTCAAAACTTGGTCAACTTTGAATTCGAGGCCAAAATCTGAAGACGTGAATACTTTGAGACCGCCTTCTTGGAATTTTCTGGCAGGGCAGTAACAGGTAACAAACGATGAGAAATTTTACACACCGAAATCTGGTTAAAAAAGTTCATGCAGTAGAACATATTACTATTGTAAAATGAACCTAATTCAGGAACTGAGATCGTTACCTGATGACAAAGAACAATGGCCAAAGACAGTTCACATATCCCTGACCGAGGAATCAATCAACGAACACATCGCGGTAAGATAATTGATACGGTACTGACTTCCACCAATATCGTTTTAAAACACAGCACTTTAAATATGACCGTATAGTATTTAACAACATGACAGTGTGACTAACGTCACAGGGGCTACGAAGTAGGATAGGCATTATGATTCCAACGCGCACTGAACTCTTGACCCCCTCCCCCAGTTTGAAATTCTGCCCATATTAAGATGAGTACAGCGCAAGTCAGAATCGCCAGTAATTTTCATAAAAAATCGTTCGAAATTTTCATCAGAAGTAGGCCGGCTCAGAACTTGAGATCAAGGTTCTAATCTTAATGGTTCTCCTTATTTTGCCGACAAAAGGATTCGGATGGACTGACTAATTGACTACCGGACAATTTGCAAATGTCAGACTACTTCGTAGGAAAATACAGTACATAATAACTTGTAAATAAGTTAAGGCACATATCTTGAACACCCGAATTTTATTCACCAGCGAAGTTTTTTGTAAACCAGAAACCCCCAATCCTTTGCTGGGGAATGAGCTTGTCTAGATCTGGTAAGTATTATATAGAATAAGTTAAATAATAATAATTATACTCTCAAACATTAATTGTTACTATAGTTCGCATTTGTCGGTTCTTTGAAAGTAACTGCAAAACTATTATTTCAGGCGAGAACGGCAAACAGTTTAACACGACGTTCGTGTAACTTTCGGGGCAAGTAGACATTAGTGTCTAAACCCTACCTATATCCAAAAAGTCTGGTCAAGGTGGACTCTCTCTCAAGTTTGATACTGAAACAACCAGCAAGGTAAAAGTATGAACGTATATTCGTACTTTGTTGGCTCTCATTTGCAAATCAGTGAGTGAGTGAGTCAGTCAGTCCATCCGAATCATTTCGTCGGCAAAATAAGGAGAACCGTTGACTAGAACCTTGATTTTTTGGCATTAACGTGCATTAGGGGACTCTTACCAGCAAGTGCTGAGCTGACCGAATTCTGATGGAAATTTGATTTATAATTATTTTCTATCAATTATTGATCGCTCAGCGAGAGCACTGTCATGCCCATCAGGAATCCTTGGATTATTGTGACTTTTGAAGGTTCCCTGATACCAGGAAGCCTGATCCATTCGAGATTCAAAATATTTGAGAATGATTATCGTTGGATGGTCCTGTGATGTTAGCCACACTTCCATGTTTATAGTTGACGTTTACAAATTGACATGTTATATAATGTACATTGTGATGGTGGACATCAAGTATTGTAATCTCAGAGGAGCGGAGGGAAGATGGTGAAAAAAAGACTTCGATGGAAGCAATACCATGTTTTGCATGCAGTATGGTGCAAGAAACAGTAGCATATATAATGCAATTTACCAAATATAGTGTACATATCATTTCTAGACCACCTGTTGGTTCGGTCAAAATAGCGAACATTTGCATAAACGGACCAACTTAAGACGACTAAGATCTATACATCTATAGCGAGATAAACCGAAATCGTATATTGACTACAGAGCAAATGGCTCTACAAAACTTCGCCAACAAGCCCTACATCAGGCGTTTTGTTTATCAACAGCGATAGATGTTCGGATGCAAACGGTTATAAAATCTTTGATAGTTTCGCTGTGCCCAGAATTTTTGGAATTAGGTCACATGTGCATTAGCAATATGGAAATTATTTCTGGGAGAGACCCATGTATAAAAAATGTGCAAAATTCCGTATCCAAATACTTTATTCATTCGGAAGCCAATTTGCTGACAAGTACTCGGTCTGAAATGAAGTCGACATTAGAGTGTCTCTTCATTACCCGTGGAACTGTATAAACTCGACTCAGCAAATGTTTCATCGCTTGTCAATTTCTATTATATTGCAGACATGTGTTAAACTTCTTACGCACTGGAGAACTCAATATCCCCGACGACTTCCCTGAACTGAGCCAGCTCAAGTCTGAGGTAGATTTTTACCAGGTCGAATCGTTGACAGCAGCTGTTGAAAACATCATAGCACCCGTTATAATTAGCCATTACTTGGATGTCATAGAAAACACTGAGTTCTCGATAGCGAAAGATTTACGGGGATTTACTATAAAATTGTCTGAGAAAATCATGGTTCTAATTGGTAATATTGATGTACTTAAGCGCCTATGTCTCACAGACATGAACCTTTCCAAGACATTAAGTGATCCGCCCTGGATGATTCCGAATCCTTCAATGTACAAAAGCCCTTGTGATGACATCGATGTTGTTTCAAATGGTGGCAAGTCAACACAGATCGTGTTCCGTACGTTCAAGGGTCAAGCCAACAGAGACAGAAGTAATCTGTCGAAGTTGAATCGCACTGACTTGGCGAATTTTCTTCTATCTATAGGTTGCACGCTTGTTGGTTCATCGTCCAAGCACATCAAAACACCACGAGAAATAAGATGTTCTGATAAATGGCTCATACCAGCAAGTAGTCTTCAGCATTTATCAAACTTTTCAATATAATACCTTTTATTTTGAGGAATGCAACTTGCATGGAGTAAGTTGACATACAGCATGCCTCATTTGACTACTACTGTAATGATTGAAAGTAGTTTTTGTTAACGATATATGATCAGGTTCATCAGTTTTTCTTTCATGTTCAATAGATCAAATTAAATCGTTACTAGATTTCTTTACCAGGAAGAAATCCAACTCAATTTTTTTTCTCTCAAGTAGCAACTCATCCATCGACAGTTAAACTAATCGCCACGTATTTACAAACGACCGCCAAGCGTGTCTAAATATGTCATTGTTCATTGTCAGAAGAATTGAAAAAGGAAATTGGACCCAATTTGGGGGGGTCGTCATGTTCATACCAAAAAGATTTTGGGTCAGGTTGACCCAATCCTTCTATTTGTATTCAATCAAAGCGGCGTTTACCGCGGCCAAATCAAATATTCATCATACAACTACCACCAGAAATGTTTATATTGGAACGATATGCAAGAGGTGGGAAAAATTGATGACGACTGGCGACTAAATTCTGACCACTTAGAGAACCAAAATATGTTGTACCCTTCTTTCTTCAGTAAAATACGCTTCAATCATGGTTTCTTCGTGCCATCGATGTCACATTTCATACTAGTTGTAATTATCGTCACACCAAGAAAGTTTTTGCTAAACTTTTGTTTCGGAGTTAATACGATCTCCTTCAAGTTCTTGAAGTAGCTTTTATGCATGAATGAATCGTGAATCTGAAGAACAACACTGGTGTGTTAGTATGTATATAAATTAAGACCAAATGCTCATGTCAAATTAATCGAATTTATCCAATTTCGGGTAGGAGGAGTCCTGCTAGGACTGCTGAAGAGGAAATGGGAATCCAGCAATCCCCAAGAGAACCTAATGTATCGATATGTTTCCTCTCAGCATCATTTTTGGACCCGGGCCGATCATATCTAATAGAGTCAGATATAATAATAAAGGGGAAAGCTGTTGATCATATCTAATAGAGTCAGATATAATAATAAAGGTTAAAGCTGTTGATCAACATGATGGTTATCCCTCTGATTTCCTAAGGGAATTTTAACGATTTCCTATAGAGTCGCGTGGTAGGAACTCTTAATGGATTCTCTTCAGGAATCACTACGATTTCCCTATTTCTCTCTTTGAAATAGCTACGATACTCTACCACTCTACCAGACCCAGGGCTATATCCTGACGACATTCAGGTCCCCATTGGGCACTGGATGCCCTTTTTGTACTTGTTTGGTCACCCTGTCGTATCCTTCTGCTGCGTAGCACGGCTTTCTGAAAATTTCCGTTCCGCAATGGGCGTTCCGTGCCCTTCTTGAAATTGTTTCGGATACAAGTAATTCCATTAACGGGTCCCCCGTTTGATAAGTTTAAAGGCCTAATGTACGGTACGTTATATATTGTTACTCTGGTGTTAGGGCACTGCACTCGACCCGTCTTGATTCCAACGAAAGTAAAATATTACTTAGACAATTAATCTCAGAGAAAACGACACATCAAGCAGTCATATTCGATATCAGACACAATTTTAAATATGGCATCTGGTATAAAGGCAGGACAGGAAACATTTTTCGGTCAGAGTCGTGAACATTTGACAAGACAGCTATTGGATCTGATAGAATAAAATGAGAAAGAAAATAGTTCCAAACGGTCTTCTAACGCCCATTATGGGCCCGTGAACTGGTTTTTTTCCGGGAACCTGTGAAACATTGGATGTAACAGACGGATAGCTGTGGGGTCCGGTAGAGTGATATAGATATTTTAGTTATTTCCTAGTCTTTTTGAGTGCGAACAATTCTGTTGAGGAAAGAATGAACAATCCAGCTCTAAGCGAATTCTTGTATGGTGAATCTTCGATTTGAATACCATTAACGTCGCTTTGGTAGCACAGATTTTTATGCTCCCGCCCAAAAGGTGGACATATTATGTGATGGCCGTTTCCGTCCGTCTGTCTGTCCCCCCGTGTCCGGTCTATATCTGGGACAATTTTCAAACGGAGAAGAATAAAAAAAAAGTTCCTGCAATTATTGATGATTTGTTTACAACGAGCTAGTACGGTAGTGTGGTTTCTATTGGAGATACATTGGTGGATCGGCTCAGTCACTGGCTATATTTAAAGCTGTTTCCCAAACAAATGGAATAAATCCAGAGGTATGAACTCTGATTGTCTCAAGCATGTGTGCGCAGTTGTTCTCGTTTAACATAGGCGTAATTGATTTCACGTGCTATGTTCCACTGCATTGCATTTGATCAAAATTCGGCTGTGGAGTTAGCGCCATTTGCATCTAATACTGTAACCTGAATAACTAACATGGAACATATACATAGAACAAAGTAAAGTTAAAGCGAAATTTGCTTTTTTTGCAGTTATTTCCGCGCGAAATTCAGCAAGACGCGGGTTATTGATTTAGTGGTTGTTGTGTGATATTGATGTGTAATTCCTCTTGACAAATCTGTTCAGCACTACGACAATGAAAGCCCCTTCTCGGGTGTATTGGCCGGTAGGGTAAGCGACTACAAGTCCGTGTGACCCATCAGAGGCACTGATCAATCGGTACTAAACCAGAAAATGTTCAGCGGACACGGTAGTACAAATTTAACATTTGTATGTAAAATCGCATACCCATGCCGGTATTATGTGGTTAATGACTGGACTACCAGTGATAACATGTCCAATTTATCTAAATTTTGTTTGATTATATTCCTCATTATGTTGACAAGAAGAGAGTGAAATTGTTACGACTGTAATCAAGATCATTTTTGTAAGAATCGATTTGGGCACATAGGTGACAATAACATCTACAGCTTAATATAATGGGGTTAACAATTCCCCTAATATCCTATCCCAGATCTGACAAAGGGATGAGTTTGGCTGTTTTCGTTCTTGTTTATAAAATAATAAAATTGTATTTCGAACAAATTTTTTGTATTGTCGCAAATGTATTTACAGTATCTTTAATATTTTTGTAATTATAATAGGACAACAGCCTGTACATCGACTGACAGATTTCGTTACCGTTTATATTTATCTAGCACTTGATATAATGCTACATAATGCTAGACTTCACTGTAATATGTGCTTGGCCAAATAATCTCTATCGTTGTAGGATACATTTGAAGTAAAATTGAAATGTCCTGCTGCCCTGTAACATTGGTATATTCTGTGTTCACGCCCGATAACTTTAAATAAGCGCCGCACCCTGGCTTTGAAAATACACATAATTGCATTACCTAAAAACATAGATGTGTTACCTGAGTATTAGTCTTGTTTAAACCGAATGCGAAATAAAATCATTCGATTTGCATTAGAACATCATGCTGTTATACTTCGAATTATTACAAAACCTTGTGTCTCGTGATTCTCATGCAACAGGGCCATGAAGTAATGTATTTGCGCAGAATCACTGATTTCGTGGCGAAAACATCTTTCGTTTTGTCTCTGTAAACATACGAAGTTCTACAATATCAAGAAAGAAAATTAATTTTGTATACAATATTCTTTGTTTCCCTTGCTGAGGTACAAGCTAGGGTCTGTTCTGGTCATGGTCGAACCTTGTTTGTTTACAGAGAAAAATAAGTGCTTTCACCTCAACATCAGCATAGTTGCACGAATACAGTACTTTTTGGCGATTCAGCAATATTTGTGTTGCATTTCAACGAAATTCACTGGGGTCGAATTTTTATTTCAACGGAGATAGATAGTCTTATCTGCTGACAACGACACAGGCTTTTAAAGTCCCTATCTATTCTAAGGCCAGATTCTAGTCCGAATGTTAGATGCCGAGGGAGGCTTTTCTGTGAAGTCATATGCCTGCTTTCCAGTCCACAGACGTCGTCCATTTTCCGATCTCTTACATGTCTGACACATATATGCATAGAGCCGTCTAATAAAAGGTTGAGAACATTCGCTCAAGGGAAACATATACCACATACCATAGAATAGAATAGAACAGCAGAGAAGGCCTAATACAACGATGAGAACATTCACTCAAGGATAACATATAACACATACCATAGACAAGAATAGATCAGGAGAGCAGGCCTAATACAAAGACGAAAACATTCGCTCAAGGGAAACATATAACACATACCAGAGACAAGAATAGATCAGGAGAGAAACCTAATACAACGATGAGAACGTTCGCTCAAGGGAAACATATAACACATACCATAGACAAGAATTGATCAGGAGAGAAGGCCTAATACAACGACGAAAACATTCGCTCAAGGGTAACATATAACACATGCCATAGACTAGAATTGATCAGGAGAGAAGGCCTAATACAACGTCGAAAACATTCGCTCATTGATAACATATAACACATACCATGGACTAGAATAGATTAGGAGAGAAGGCCTAATACAAGGACGAAAACATTCGAGGAAGGGAAACATATAACACATGCCATAAACTAGAATAGATCAGGAGAGAATGCCTAATACAACGATGAAAAGATTCGCTCAAGGGAAACATATAACACATACCATAGACAAGAATGCATCAGGAGAGAAGGCCTAATACAGCGATGAGAACAATCGCCCAAGGGAAACATATAGCACATACAATAGACAAGGCTGGAACACCAGAGAAGCCCTAATACAACGATGAGAACATTCGCTCAAGGGAAACATATAACATATACCATAGACACGAACAGATCAGGAGAGAAGACCTAATACAACGATGAGAACATTCGCTCAGGGGAAACATATAACACACACCATAGACAAGAATAGATCTCGAGAGAAAACCTAATACAACGATGAGAGCATTCGCTCAAGGGGAACATATAACACATACCATAGACAAGAATAGATCAGGAGAGAAGACCTAATACAACGATGAGAACATTCGCTCATGGGAAACATATAACACATACCACAGACACGAATAGAACAGCAGAGAAGGCCTAATACAACGATGAGAACATTCGCTCAAGGGGAACATATAACACAAACCATAGACAAGAATAGATCAGGAGAGGCCTAATACAACGATGAGAACATTCGCTCAGGGGAAACATATAACACACACCATAGACAAAAATAGATCTGGAAAGAAGACCTAATACAACGATGAGAACATTCGCTCAAGGGAAACATATAACACATACAATAGACAAGAATAGAACAGGAGAGAAGGCCTAATACAACGATGAGAACATTCGCTCAGTGGAACATATAACACATAACATAGACAAGAATAGATCAGGAGAGAAGACCTAATACAACGATGAGAACATTCGCTCAGTAGAACATATAACACATAACATAGACAAGAATAGAACAGCAGAGAAGACCTAATACAACGATGAGAACATTCGCTCAAGGGTAACATATAACACATACCATAGACAAGAATAGAACAGGAGAGAAGGCCTAATACACCGATGAGAACATTCACTCAGGGGAAACATATAACACATACCATAGACAAGAATAGATCAGGAGAGGCCTAATACAACGATGAGAACATTCCCTCAAGGGGAACATATAACACATACCATAGACAAGAACAGAAAAGGAGAGAAGGCCTAATACAACGATGAGAACATTCGCTGAAGGGAAACATATAACACATACCATAGACCTGAATAGATCAGGAGAGAGGCCTAATACAACGACGAGAACATTCGTTCAAGGGAAACATATAACACATACCATAGACAAGAATAGATCAGGAGAGAGGCCTAATACAACGATGAGAAAATTCGTTCAAGGGAAACACTTAACACATGCCATAGACAAGAATAGAGCAGGAGAGGAGGCCTAATACAACGATGAGAAATTCGCTCAACGGAAACATATAACACATACCATAGACAAGAATAGATCAGCAGAGAGGCCTAATACAACGATGAGAACATTCGCTCAAGGGAAACATATAACACATACCATAGACAAGAATAGATCAGCAGAGAAGGCCTAATACAACGATGAGAACATTCGCTCAAGGAAAACATATAACACATACCATATACAAGAATAGAACAGGAGTGGAGACCTAATACAACGATGAGAACATTCGCTCATGGGAAACATATAACACATACCATATACAGGAATAGAACAGCAGAGAAGGCCTAATACAACGATGAGAACATTCGCTCAAGGGACACATATAACATATACCATACACAAAAATAGATCAGGAGAGAGGCCTAGTACAACGAGGAGAACATTCGCTCAAGGGAAACATATAACACGTAGCATAGACAAGAATAGATCATGGGAGAGCCATAATACAGCGATGAGAACATTCCCTGAAGGGAAACATATAACACATACCATAGACAAGAATAGATGAGGAGAGAGGCCTAATACAATGACGAGAACATTGTCTCAAGGGAAACATATAACACATACCATAGACAAGAACAGATCAGGAGAGAGGCCTAATACAACGATGAGAACATTCGCTCAAGGGAAACATATAACATATACCATAGACAACAATTGATCAGGAGAGAGGCCTAATACAACGATGAGAACATTCGCTCAAGGGAAACATATAACACGTAGCATAGACAAGAATAGATCATGGGAGAGCCATAATGCAACGATGAGAACATTCGCTCAAGGGAAACATATAACACAAACTATAGACAAGAATAGAACAGGAAAGAGGCCTATTGAAACGATGAGAACATTCGTTCAAGGTAAACATATAACACATACCATATACAAGAATAGAACAGGAGAGAAGACCTAATGCAACGATGAGAAAATTTGCTCAAGAGAAACATAATACACATACATTAGACAAGAATAGATCACGAGAGAAGGCATAATACAACGATGAGAACATTCATTCAAGGGAAACATATATAACACATACCATAGACAAGAATAGGACAGCGTGAAGGCCTAATACAACGACGAGAACATTCGCTAAAGAGAAACATGTAACACATACCATAGACAAGGATGGAACAGAAGAGAAGACCTAATATAACGATGAAAACATTCGCTCCATGGAAACACAATAGACAAAAATAGATCAGGAGAGAAGACCTGGTTCAACGGTGAGAACATTCCATCAAGGGAAATAGATAACACATACCATAAACAAGAATAGAACAGCAGGGGAGACCTAATACAACGATGAGAACATTCGCTCCATGGAAACATATAACTCATACCATAGACAAGAATAGAGCAGGAGAGAGGCCTAATACAACGATGAGAACATTCGATCAAGGGAAATATATAACACATACCATAAACAAGAATAGAACAGCAGAGAAGACCTAATACAACGATGAGAACATTCGCTCAGGGGAAACATATAACACATACCAGACAAGAATAGATCAGGAGAGAAGTCCTAATACAACGATCAGAACATTCGCTCAAGGGAAACATATAGCACATACCATAGACAAGAATAGATCAGGAGAGAAGGCCTAATACAACGCTGAAAACATTCGCTCAAGGAAAAAATATAACACATACCATAGACAAGAATTGATCAGGAGAGAAGGCCTAATACAATGATGAGAACATTCGCTCAAGGGAAACATATAACACATACCATAGACAAGAATACATCAGGAGAGAAGGCCTAATACAACGATGAAAACATTCGCTCAAGGGAAACATATAACACATACCATAGACAAGAATAGATCAGGAGAGAAGGCCTAATACAACGATGAGAACATTCGCTCAAGGGAAACATATAACACATACCATAGACAAGAATAGAACAGCAGAGAAGGCCTAATACAACGATGAGAACATTCGCTCAAAGAAAACATATAACACATACCATAGACAAGAATAGATCAGGAGAGAAGACCTAATACAACGATGAGAACATTCCTTCATGGGAAACATATAACACATACCATATACAGGAATACATCAGGGTAGAGGCCTAATACAACGGTGAGAACATTCGCTCAAGTGAAAGATATAACACATACAATAGACAAGAATAGAACAGGAGAGAAGGCCTAATACAACGATGAGAACATTCGCTCATTGGAACATATAACACATAACATAGACAAGGATAGATCAGGAGAGAAGACCTAATGCAACGATGAGAAAATTTGCTCAAGAGAAACATAATACACATACATTAGACAAGAATAGATCACGAGAGAAGGCATAATACAACGATGAGAACATTCATTCAAGGGAAACATATATAACATATATCATAGACAAGAATAGGACAGCGTGAAGGCCTAATACAACGACGAGAACTTTCGCTGAAGAGAAACATGTAACACATACCATAGACAAGGATGGAACAGAAGAGAAGACCTAATATAACGATGAAAACATTCGCTCCATGGAAACACAATAGACAAAAATAGATCAGGAGAGAAGACCTGGTTCAACGGTGAGAACATTCCATCAAGGGAAATAGATAACACATACCATAAACAAGAATAGAACAGCAGAGAAGACCTAATACAACGATGAGAACATTCGCTCCAGGGAAACATATAACACATACCATAGACAAGAATAGAGCAAGAGAGAGGCCTAATACAACGATGAGAACATTCGATCAAGGGAAATATATAACACATACCATAAACAAGAATAGAACAGCAGAGAAGACCTAATACAACGATGAGAACATTCGCTCAGGGGAAACATATAACACATACCAGACAAGAATAGATCAGGAGAGAAGTCCTAATACAACGATCAGAACATTCGCTCAAGGGAAACATATAGCACATACCATAGACAAGAATAGATCAGGAGAGAAGGCCTAATACAACGCTGAAAATATTCGCTCAAGGAAAAAATATAACACATACCATAGACAAGAATAGATCAGGAGAGAAGGCCTAATACAACGATGAGAACATTCGCTCAAGGGAAACATATAACACATACCATAGACAAGAATACATCAGGAGAGAAGGCCTAATACAACGATGAGAACATTCGCTCAAGGGAAACATATAACACATACCATAGACAAGAATAGATCAGGAAAGAAGGCCTAATACAACGATGAGAACATTCGCTCAAGGGAAACATATAACACATACCATAGACAAGAATAGAACAGCAGAGAAGACCTAATACAACGATGAGAACATTCGCTCAAAGAAAACATATAACACATACCATAGACAAGAATAGATCAGGAGAGAAGACCTAATACAACGATGAGAACATTCCTTCATGGGAAACATATAACACATACCATATACAGGAATACATCAGGGGACAGGCCTAATACAACGATGAGAACATTCGCTCAAGTGAAAGATATAACACATACAATAGACAAGAATAGAACAGGAGAGAAGGCCTAATACAACGATGAGAACATTCGCTCATTGGAACATATAACACATAACATAGACAAGGATAGATCAGGAGAGAAGACCTAATACAACGATGAGAACATTCGCTCAAGGGGAACATATAACACATACCATAGACAATAATAGATCAGGAGAGAAGACCTAATACAGCGATGAGAACATTCGCCCATGGGAAACATATAACACATACCACAGACACGAATAGAACAGCAGAGAAGGCCTAATACAACGATGAGAACATTCGCTCAAGGGGAACATATAACACAAACCATAGACAAGAATAGATCAGGAGAGGCCTAATACAACGATGAGAACATTCGCTCAGGGGAAACATATAACACACACCATAGACAAAAATAGATCTGCAGAGAAGACCTAATACAACGAAGAGAACATTTTCTCAAGGGGAACATATAACACATACCATAGACAAGAATAGAACAGGAGAGAAGACCTAATTCAACGATGAGAACACTCCATCAAGGGAAAAACATAACACATACCATAAACAAGAATAGAACAGCAGAGAAGACCTAATACAACGATGAGAACAATCGCTCAAGGGAACTCATAACACATACAATAGACAAGAATAGAACAGGAGATAAGGCCTAATACAACGATGAGAACATTCGCTCAGTGGAACATATAACACATAACATAGACAAGAATAGAACAGCAGAGAAGATGTAATACAACGATGAGAACATTCGCTCAAGGGAAACATATAACACATACCAGAGACAAGAATAGATCAGGAGAGAAACCTAATACAAAGATGAGAACGATCGCTCAAGGGAAACATATAACACATACCATAGACAAGAATAGATCAGGAGAGAAGGCCTAATACAACGATGAGAACATTCGCTCACAGGAAACACACAGCACATACCATAGACGAGAATAGATGTGGAGAGAAGGCGTAATACAACGATGAGAACATTCGCTCAAGGGGAACATATAACACATACCTTAGACAGGACTATATCAGGAGAGAAGACCTAATACAACGGTGAGAACATTTGCTCAAGGGAAACATATAATGTATACATTGGACAAGAATAGATCAGGAGAGTAGGCATAATACAACGATGAGAACATTCGGTCAAGGGAAACATATAACACATACCATAGACAATAATAGAACAGCAGAGAAGACCTAAAACAACGATGAGAACATTCGTTCATGGGAAACATATAACACATACCATATACATGAATAGAACAACAGAGAAGGCCTAATACAACGATGAGAGCATTCGCTGAAGGGGAACATATAACACATATCATAGACAAGAACAGATCAGGAGAGCAGGCCTAATACAACGAAGAAAACATTCGCTCAAGGGAAACATATAACACATAACATAGACAAGAATAGAACAGCAGAGAAGACATAATACAACGACGAGAACATTCGCTCAAGGGTAACATATAACACATACAATAGACAAGAATAGATCAGGAGATAAGGCCTAATACAACGACGAAAACATTCGCTCAAGGGTAACATATAACACATACCATAGACTAGAATAGATCAGGACAGAAGGCCTAATACAGCGTCGAAAACATTCGCTCAATGGTAACATATAACACATAGCATAGACTAGAATAGATCAGGAGAGAAGGCCTAATACAAGGACGAAAACATTCGAGGAAGGGAAACATATAACACATGCCATAAACTAGAATAGATCAGGAGAGAATGCCTAATACAACGATGAAAAGATTCGCTCAAGGGAAACATATAACACATATCACAGACAAGAATAGATCAGGAGAGAAGGCATAATACAACGACGAGAACAGTCGCTCAGGGGAAGCATATAACACACACCATAGACAAGAATAGATCTGGAGAGAAGACCTAATACAACGATGAGAACATTCGCTCAAGGGGAACATATAATACATACCATAGACAAGAATAGATCAGGAGAGAAGGCCTAATACAGCGATGAGAACAATGGCCCAAGGGAAACATATAGCACATAAAATAGACAAGGCTGGAACAGCAGAGAAGCCCTAATACAACGTTGAGAACATTCGCTCAAGGGAAACATATAACACATAACATAGACACGAACAGATCAGGAGAGAAGGCATAATACAACGACGAGAACAGTCGCTCAGGGCAAGCATATAACACGCTCCATAGACAAGAATAGATCTGGAGAGAAGACCTAATACAACGATGAGAACATTCGCTCAAGGGGAACATATAACACATACCACAGACACAAATAGAACAGCAAAGAAGGCCTAATACAACGATGAGAACATTCGCTCAAGGGGAACATATAACACAAACCCTAGAAAAGAATAGATCAGGAGAGGCCTAATACAACGATGAGAACATTCGCTCAGGGGAAACATATAACACACACCATAGACAAGAATAGATCTGGAGAGAAGACCTAATACAACGATGAGAACATTCGCTCAAGGGGAACATAAAACACATACAATAGACAAGAATGGAACAGGAGAGAAGGCCTAATACAACGATGAGAACATTCGCTCAGTGGAACATATAACGCATAACATAGACAAGAATAGATCAGGAGAGAAGACCTAATACAACGATGAGAACATTCGCTCATGGGAAACATATAACACATACCACAGACACGAATAGAACAGCAGAGAAGGCCTAATACAACGATGAGAACATTCGCTCAAGGGGAACATATAACACAAACCATAGACAAGAATAGATCAGAAGAGAAGGCCTAATACAACGATGAGAACATTCGCTCAGTGGAACATCTAACACATAACATAGACAAGAACAGAACAGCAGAGAAGACCTAATACAACGATGAGAACATTCGCTCAAGGGAAACATATAACACATACCATAGACAAGAATACATCAGGAGAGAAGCCCTAATACAACGATGAGAACATTTGCTCAAGGGAAACATATAACAAATACCATAGACAAGAATAGATCAGGAGAGAACACCTAATACAACGATGAGAACATTCGCTCAAGGGGAACATATAACACAAACCCTAGAAAAGAATAGATCAGGAGAGGCCTAATACAACGATGAGAACATTCGCTCAGGGAAACATATAACACATAACATAGACAAGAATAGATCAGGAGAGAAGGCCTAATACAACGATGAGAACATTCGCTCAGTGGAACATATAACACATAGCATCGACAAGAATAGAGCAGGAAAGAGGGCCTAATACAACGATGAGAACATTCGCTCAAAGGAAACATATAACAAATACCATAGACAAGAATAGAACAGCAGAGAAGACCTAATACAACGATGAGAACATTCGCTCAAGGGGAACATATAACACATACCATAGACAAGAATAGATCAGGAGAGAAGACCTAATACAGCGATGAGAACATTCGCCCATGGGAAACATATAACAAATACCACAGACACGAATAGAACAGCAGAGAAGGCCTAATAGAACGATGAGAACATTCGCTCAAGGGGAACATATAACACAAACCATAGACAAGAATAGATCAGGAGAGGCCTAATACAACGATGAGAACATTCGCCCAGGGGAAACATATAACACACACCATAGACAAAAATAGAAGAGGAGAGAAGACCTAATACAACGATGAGAACATTCTCTCAAGGGGAACATATAACACAAACCATAGACAAGAATAGAACAGGAGAGAAGACCTAATTCAACGATGAGAACACTCCATCAAGGGAAATACATAACACATACCATAAGCAAGAATAGAACAGCAGAGAAGACCTAATACAACGATGAGAACATTCGCTCAAGGGAACTCATAACACATACAATAGACAAGAATAGAACAGGAGAGAAGGCCTAATACAACGATGAGAACATTCGCTCAGTGGAACATATAACACATAACATAGACAAGAATAGAACAGCAGAGAAGATCTTATACAACGATGAGAAGATTCGCTCAAGGGAAACATATAACACATACCAGAGACAAGAATAGATCAGGAGAGAAACCTAATACAACGATGAGAACGTTCGCTCAAGGGAAACATAAAACACATACCATAGACAAGAATAGATCAGGAGAGAAGGCCTAATACAACGAAGAGAACATTCGCTCACAGGAAACATACAGCACATACCATAGACGAGAATAGATGTGGAGAGAAGGCGTAATACAACGATGAGAACATTCACTCAAGGGGAACATATAACACATACCTTAGACAAGAATATATCAGGAGAGAAGACCTAATACAACGATGAGAACATTTGCTCAAGGGAAACATATAATGTATACATTAGACAAGAATAGATCAGGAGAGAAGGCATAATACAACGATGAGAACATTCGCTCAAGGGAAACATATAACACATACCATAGACAATAATAGAACAGCAGAGAAGACCTAAAACAACGATGAGAACATTCGTTCATGGGAAAAATATAACACATACCATATACATGAATAGAACAACAGAGAAGGCCTAATACAACGATGAGAGCATTCGCTGAAGGGGAACATATAACACATACCATAGACAAGAACAGATCAGGAGAGCAGGCCTAATACAACGACGAAAACATTCGCTCAAGGGAAACATATAACACATAACATAGACAAGAATAGAACAGCAGAGAAGACATAATACAACGACGAGAACATTCGCTCAAGGGTAACATATAACACATACAATAGACAAGAATAGACCAGGAGAGAAGGCCTAATACAACGACGAAAACATTCGCTCAAGGGTAACATATAACACATACCATAGACTAGAATAGATCAGGACAGAAGGCCTAATACAGCGTCGAAAACATTCGCTCAATGGTAACATATAACACATAGCATAGACTAGAATAGATCAGGAGAGAAGGCCTAATACAAGGACGAAAACATTCGAGGAAGGGAAACATATAACACATGCCATAAACTAAATTAGATCAGGAGAGAATGCCTAATACAACGATGAAAAGATTCGCTCAAGGGAAACATATAACACATACCATAGACAAGAATAGATCAGGAGAGAAGGCCTAATACAGCGATGAGAACAATCGCCAAAGGGAAACATATAGCACATAAAATAGACAAGGCTGGAACAGCAGAGAAGCCCTAATACAACGTTGAGAACATTCGCTCAAGGGAAACATATAACACATACCATAGACACGAACAGATCAGGAGAGAAGGCATAATACAACGACGAGAACAGTCGCTCAGGGGAAGCATATAACACACACCATAGACAAGAATAGATCTGGAGAGAAGACCTAATACAACGATGAGAACATTCGCTCAAGGGGAACATATAACACATACCATAGACAAGAATAGATCAGGAGAGAAGGCCTAATACAACGATGAGAACATTCGCTCAAGGGAAACATATAACACATACCATAGACAAGAATAGATCAGGAGAGAACACCTAATACAACGATGAGAACATTCGCTCAAGGGGAACATATAACACAAACCCTAGAAAAGAATAGATCAGGAGAGGCCTAATACAACGATGAGAACATTCGCTCAGTGGAACATATAACGCATACCATAGACAAGAATAGATCAGGAGAGAAGGCCTAATACAACGATGAGAACATTCGCTCATGGGAAACATATAAAACATACCATAGACAAGAATAGATCAGGAGAGAAGGCCTAATACAACGATGAGAACATTCGCTCAGTGGAACATATAACACATAACATAGACAAGAATAGAACAGCAGAGAAGATCTAATACAACGATGAGAAGATTCGCTCAAGGGAAACATATAACACATACCAGAGACAAGAATAGATCAGGAGAGAAACCTAATACAACGATGAGAACGTTCGCTCAAGGGAAACATATAACACATACCATAGACAAGAATAGATCAGGAGAGAAGGCCTAATACAACGAAGAGAACATTCGCTCACAGGAAACATACAGCACATACCATAGACGAGAATAGATGTGGAGAGAAGGAGTAATACAACGATGAGAACATTCGCTCAAGGGGAACATATAACACATACCTTAGACAAGAATATATCAGGAGAGAAGACCTAATACAACGATGAGAACATTTGCTCAAGGGAAAAATATAATGTATACATTAGACAAGAATAGATCAGGAGAGTAGGCATAATACAACGATGAGAACATTCGGTCAAGGGAAACATATAACACATACCGTAGACAATAATAGAACAGCAGAGAAGACCTAAAACAACGATGAGAACATTCGTTCATGGGAAACATTTAACACATACAATATACATGAATAGAACAACAGAGAAGGCCTAATACAACGATGAGAGCATTTGTTGAAGGGGAACATATAATTCATACCATAGACAAGAACAGATAAGGAGAGCAGGCCTAATACAACGACGAAAACATTCGCTCAAGGGAAACATATAACACATAACATAGACAAGAATAGAACAGCAGAGAAGACATAATACAACGACGAGAACATTCGCTCAAGGGTAATATATAACACATACAATAGACAAGAATAGATCAGGAGAGAAGGCCTAATACAACGACGAAAACATTCGCTCAAGGGTAACATATAACACATAGCATGGACTAGAATAGATCAGGAGAGAAGGCCTAATACAAGGACGAAAACATTCGAGGAAGGGAAACATATCACACATGCCATAAACTAGAATAGATCAGGAGAGAATGCCTAATAGAACGATGAAAAGATTCGCTCAAGGGAAACATATAACACATACCGTAGACAAGAATAGATCAGGAGAGAACACCTAATACAACGATGAGAACATTCGCTCATGGGAAACATATAACACATACCCCAGACACAAATAGAACAGCAAAGAAGGCCTAATACAACGATGAGAACATTCGCTCAAGGGAAACATATAACACATACCATAGACAAGAATACATCAGGAGAGAAGCCCTAATACAACGATGAGAACATTTGCTCAAGGGAAACATATAACAAATACCATAGACAAGAATAAATCAGGGGAGAGGCCTAATACAACGATGAGAACATTCGCTCAAGTGAAATATATAACACATAGCATCGACAAGAATAGAACAGGAAAGAGGGCCTAATACAACGATGAGAACATTCGCTCAGTGGAACATCTAACACATAACATAGACAAGAACAGAACAGCAGAGAAGACCTAATACAACGATGAGAACATTCGCTCAAGGGAAACATATAACACATACCATAGACAAGAATACATCAGGAGAGAAGCCCTAATACAACGATGAGAACATTTGCTCAAGGGAAACATATAACAAATACCATAGACAAGAATAAATCAGGGGAGAGGCCTAATACAACGATGAGAACATTCGCTCAAGTGAAATATATAACACATAGCATCGACAAGAATAGAACAGGAAAGAGGGCCTAATACAACGATGAGAACATTCGCTCAAAGGAAACATATAACACATACCATAGACAAGAATAGAACAGCAGAGAAGGCCTAATACAACGATGAGAACATTCGCTCAAAGAAAACATATAACACATACCATAGACAAGAATAGATCAGGAGAGAAGACCTAATACAACGATGAGAACATTCCTTCATGGGAAACATATAACACATACCATATACAGGAATAAATCAGAGGAGAGGTCTAATACAACGATGAGAACATTCGCTCAAGTGAAAGATATAACACATACAATAGACAAGAATAGAACAGGAGAGAAGGCCTAATACAACGATGAGAACATTCGCTCATTGGAACATATAACACATAACATAGACAAGGATAGATCAGGAGAGAAGACCTAATACAACGATGAGAACATTCGCTCAAGGGGAACATATAACACATACCATAGACAAGAATAGATCAGGAGAGAAGACCTAATACAGCGATGAGAACATTCGCCCATGGGAAACATATAACACATACCACAGACACGAATAGAACAGCAGAGAAGGCCTAATACAACGATGAGAACATTCGCTCAAGGGGAACATATAACACAAACCATAGACAAGAATAGATCAGGAGAGGCCTAATACAACGATGAGAACATTCGCTCAGGGGAAACATAACACACACCATAGACAAAAATAGATCTGCAGAGAAGACCTAATACAACGATGAGAACATTCTCTCAAGGGGAACATATAACACATGCCAGAGACAAGAATAGATCAGGAGAGAAGAACTAATTCAACGATGAGAACACTCCATCAAGGGAAATACATAACACATACCATAAGCAAGAATAGAACAGCAGAGAAGACCTAATACAACGATGAGAACATTCGCTCAAGGGAACTCATAACACATACAATAGACAAGAATAGAACAGGAGAGAAGGCCTAATACAACGATGAGAACATTCGCTCAGTGGAACATATAACAAATACCATAGACAAGAATAAATCAGGGGAGAGGCCTAATACAACGATGAGAACATTCGCTCAAGTGAAATATATAACACATAGCATCGACAAGAATAGAACAGGAAAGAGGGCCTAATACAACGATGAGAACATTCGCTCAAAGGAAACATATAACACATACCATAGACAAGAATAGAACAGCAGAGAAGGCCTAATACAACGATGAGAACATTCGCTCAAAGAAAACATATAACACATACCATAGACAAGAATGGATCAGGAGAGAAGACCTAATACAACGATGAGAACATTCCTTCATGGGAAACATATAACACATACCATATACAGGAATAAATCAGAGGAGAGGTCTAATACAACGATGAGAACATTCGCTCAAGTGAAAGATATAACACATACAATAGACAAGAATAGAACAGGAGAGAAGGCCTAATACAACGATGAGAACATTCGCTCATTGGAACATATAACACATAACATAGACAAGGATAGATCAGGAGAGCAGACCTAATACAACGATGAGAACATTCGCTCAAGGGGAACATATAACACATACCATAGACAAGAATAGATCAGGAGAGAAGACCTAATACAGCGATGAGAACATTCGCCCATGGGAAACATATAACACATACCACAGACACGAATAGAACAGCAGAGAAGGCCTAATACAACGATGAGAACATTCGCTCAAGGGGAACATATAACACAAACCATAGACAAGAATAGATCAGGAGAGGCCTAATACAACGATGAGAACATTCGCTCAGGGGAAACATATAACACACACCATAGACAAAAATAGATCTGCAGAGAAGGCCTAATACAACGATGAGAACATTCTCTCAAGGGGAACATATAACAGATGCCATAGACAAGAATAGATCAGGAGAGAAGACCTAATTCAACGATGAGAACACTCCATCAAGGGAAATACATAACACATACCATAAGCAAGAATAGAACAGCAGAGAAGACCTAATACAACGATGAGAACATTCGCTCAAGGGAACTCATAACACATACAATAGACAAGAATAGAACAGGAGAGAAGGCCTAATACAACGATGAGAACATTCGCTCAGTGGAACATATAACACATAACATAGACAAGAATAGAACAGCAGAGAAGATCTAATACAACGATGAGAAGATTCGCTCAAGGGAAACATATATCACATACCAGAGACAAGAATAGATCAGGACAGAAACCTAATACAACGATGAGAACGTTCGCTCAAGGGAAACATATAACACTTACCATAGACGAGAATAGATCAGGAGAGAAGGCCTAATACAACGAAGAGAACATTCGCTCACAGGAAACATACAGCACATACCATAGACGAGAATAGATGTGGAGAGAAGGCGTAATACAACGATGAGAACATTCACTCAAGGGGAACATATAACACATACCTTAGACAAGAATATATCAGGAGAGAAGACCTAATACAACGATGAGAACATTTGCTCAAGGGAAACATATAACGTATACATTAGACAAGAATAGATCAGGAGAGAAGGCATAATACAACGATGAGAACATTCGCTCAAGGGAAACATATAACACATACCATAGACAATAATAGAACAGCAGAGAAGACCTAAAACAACGATGAGAACATTCGTTCATGGGAAATATATAAAACATACCATATACATGAATAGAACAACAGAGAAGGCCTAATACAACGATAAGAGCATTCGCTGAAGGGGAACATATAACACATACCATAGACAAGAACAGATCAGGAGAGCAGGCCTAATACAACGACGAAAACATTCGCTCAAGGGAAACATATAACACATAACATAGACAAGAATAGAACAGCAGAGAAGACATAATACAGCGACGAGAACTTTCGCTCAAGGGTAACATATAACACATACAATAGACAAGAATAGACCAGGAGAGAAGGCCTAATACAACGACGAAAACATTCGCTCAAGGGTAACATATAACACATACCATAGACTAGAATAGATCAGGACAGAAGGCCTAATACAGCGTCGAAAACATTCGCTCAAGGGGAACATATAACACAAACCCTAGAAAAGAATAGATCAGGAGAGGCCTAATACAACGATGAGAACATTCGCTCAGGCAGCATTGTACTAAAACATCTTGGGAGACTGCTGTGAAAAGGCCCACATTTGGGGTCTCCCTTAGAGGAGGCCCTAAACACAGAGCCTGTTCATATTTCATATATCAAAATAATTCTATAGATCTCAGGGATATTTTAAGGCCAAAACAATTGAGTGCTGAAAAAAAAAATTGACTGGCTGACCTGTAATCGGCAACAACAACGACGCTCACACGTGGGCTCATTTTCCACAAAATACATCAACTTCAGCTGACGGCTCATGTATCCACTACGCAAATGAGATGTTTATATTCACTACGACTCTGTCAAATAACTCCAGTAGCTTTCAAAAAAGTGGCATTTATGTGCCCATCGCCAGCTCGATTTCAATGTAACGTGTCGTCTGCAACATTGACGAAAATGGCGCTCAAATGATAGCCTCGATCCGAAGTGCATGGTGTCATCCCCAATTCACCTCTAAATTCTATATTTTTTTCTGAATTCATCCATCCTGATTTTCTATCAACCTTCAGACTGAATTCATATCAACATAATAAAAAAAAATGCCATTTTCATTTTTATAATCAAGTTTTGAGGGGAATTCCAGTCTATGACCTATAAAACATTGGGAAACTCCCTCGTTTTTCCTACGAAACAGTGCGGAGCATCCTTATAGAAAAAATAAGTGCCTTTGAAATATTTTTTAATCTATCATGTGAATAAAGCAGACAATTCTGAACATTTTGGTGTATCCGGCAAGAAAATCGGATAAAATCTGTCCGAAATATTCTGTATTTCCTATGAGTGTCACTCCGTAGATTTCCAGCTTTGGCAGGACTCCAGCATGAAAAGTCACATATGAACATGTATATGTACACATGCTTGCATTCATTGATGAAAACTATTCAAGAACAGGGAAGTTACCATTTTAAAAGTATTTATCAACCAAGCAGCTTGTACATGTAGCTAGATGGCATAAGTTTATATTATGACGTCACGTCACAAGCCATTTTACTATGACGTGGCGTCACAATTGTGACATTACTGGTGCCATGACAACATCACAACAATGTGACGTCAAAACCAGAAGCTATCAGCTAGACATTCTTCTTGAGCAACAATTAGTCAGGATAGTTACTGCTCTGCATGCAGTTATGGGGAGGAAAAACAAATGGTACAAGAACAGTAACCATAAAAGAAGTAGCCACTTCAAACAGGGTCATGCATCATGGAACATAGATGGAACTCACAATGTAATGGTACAGGAAGATGAGGTAACCAGAACCCTCTACCCAAGTAAACAGATAACCAGACCAGACCCAGTTATCTTTGAAGCTGCCCTGAGAAGTACCCTGCAAGGTCTCCAGCCAACCAAACTAAGGCCTGCAAAACATGAAAATGATGGAGATGACATTGTGACCAATGCCAGTGAGTCCCACAATACGGAAAATGTCATACTTAACCTGGCCAAACTGAGAAATTTCATAGAGGCTTGTATGATGCATGACCTGACCAAATGTGAACATCCTGAGGTAACATTAGACATACCAAAGAGAAGAGGACTATGCATAACACTGCAATCAAAATGCCTGAAATGCGGATTTCACAGCACAGAAATGAATATGTATGAAGTGTGTGAAAACATAGGGCGTGGTCCACCTGCTGGTTGTCTGAATGAAGGCCTAGCTATGGCAGCCACAAAATCAAAAGTGGGGGCATCAGACTTGGGATTTATTTTAGGATGTTTAAATGTCAAGATGACAAACACCAGTTACTTGAGCAGGAGAATAAGTAAACAATGTGACAAGCTTATATCATTGAATCGAAGTGCAATGCTGGAAAATCAGAAATTTGTGAAGCAAGTGACTGAAATGATTGGACAGGGGTCTGGAGTGGAAGTCGAAACTGACACTGCATACAATAACCGAATACAAGCTGGATGGGAAGCTGCAACTGCTTCATTTTGCCCACTTATTGAAAAAACAACTGGCAAAGGCTTGGTCATTGCCATGGAAACAGCGAACAAGCTTTGTATGAAAAAAAAATGTGACCACAACAATGGAAAGTGTACAAAAACTCACGGTACGGATGAGTCCATGTCATCCACAGAATCTAAATTAGCGATGAAAAATCTGATGACAGTCGCGGACAGCAATATTTTGAAAATAAAATCTGTAACCAGTGATGCTAGTGCACAGTTGCAGAAAGTAACCAGAGACTTTGCAACCAAAACTGGTAATAAGGTGTGCTATTATCAATGCTCTGTGCACAAACTGAGAACACTTCAAAAGAAGATGAACAACGTACATCTGAATAAAATACCTCCTGGATGCGACAAAGGCAATTTTCCCCAAAAGCTGGCAACGTGCATGCGAAAGCGAATACGGCTTGAACTGATACGAATCAAAAAGTATTACAAACAGGATCTATTCATCCAAAAAGCGAAAGCCGCAATTGAGAACATAACTGCATGTTTCAGTGAAAATCATCGAGACTGTAGACAAAAATCATCTGTCTGCCGGGCACATTTGAAATCTTACAGCCCAAAATTCCTGCCCTATGGAAAACATTTAGTCTTGAGCAATGAAGACAAAACAAAAATTGATAACGTTCTCAAGAAATGCTTGTCGCCTGAAATTCTCATGAAAATTTCACGACTCCACACAACAAATCGGTGTGAAAGTCTGAATCACCGTGTATTTACTTATGCACCAAAGAACACCTCATGGAGTAGGAATTTCAATGGACTATGTCATTCTGCAGTTCACAGCTCCACATTTGGAAAAGGGAAATCAACTTTGCTTTTGGCAGGAGCCCTTGGGGTAAAATATACAGAAGAAGATCCAATCTATCAAAGTATGACACATGGGGATATTTTGGCAAAAAAAAATGCTGCACGAAAAAAACCATATGCATACATAAAGCAACGGTATTATGCAAGACGTAGAAAAAGCGACAGAAAGTTACGACAAATGTCTATGTACACACATGTGACTGAAGGTGTTGGTGCAGAACACAGCTATGGGATTAATTTGAACAAGTAAACAGAACTGTAATACAAGTGGTTCTCTTACCTAATTATGCAGTTCTGATAACCACTGTGACCTTTACAACATTTATTATTTCTACAGATATTTCTGTTGGAATTTATGGCTGCTGGTTCCAAACTCAAATGTGAAATACTTATACAAAGCTTACAGTGACACAAATGTGACAAATTGTAGGTTTTGTTAGTAAATGAACAGTCATTGGCCAGAAAATAAGCAAGTCTGTGTGCAGTAAATACTTGTTTCTTGCCCCGAAAATCAACTCGAAATATAGGATACAAATCCTTGTCTTTAGTACCATACCATACATGACAACCATGTTCATCAGGAATGAATCTAATTAGTTTTCTAAGCAGAAAGTCTCTCTCGGTCTGTGTAAACTCTGAGTCGTACACTTTTGCCATGTTGAAAAGGTCATATTAGAAATTCAGAACTATGAAAGGAAATCTGAAATTTAGATACAAGCAGATGAAGCTCATATGAAGTTCATGTTTAAGTCAAAAATCATGGGGCAAGTGGAATGAGGGTGGTGGTGGGGGGGGGTGGTGAAATGCGGGGGGGGTGAGACTGGTAGGGGTGAGACTGGTAGCAATGAATGCATGCCATTATTCAAAGCACTAGATATAATGGATTTTCTATCTGAATATGTCATTGAGGTTGAGAATGGTACAGTGGAGAATTGTACAGTGGAAG
Organism: Hanleya hanleyi; assembly: GCA_036873755.1. Classification (NCBI taxonomy): domain Eukaryota; kingdom Metazoa; phylum Mollusca; class Polyplacophora; order Lepidopleurida; family Hanleyidae; genus Hanleya; species Hanleya hanleyi. The sequence goes on from JAVTVY010024197.1 coordinate 80,474, forward strand.
GGAGGGAACTCAAGTGTTTCTAAACCCACAAAAGAGACCTGCATGCAAGGCTGCAAATGATTGTGTTATGAAAAGTTGACCGAGGCTCTCAAATATCTTGAAATACTATAGCAGAAGCAGATATGACTGGCCAAACTAATAAAATGAATTGAGAAAAAATAATCTTCATGGTTTTTTGTGCATTTGAAAAATATTTCCAAATCAAGCTCAGTAGCCCTCAGCTATAAGGCAGCATTGTACTAAAACATCTTGGGAGACTGCTGTGAAAAGGCCCACATTTGGGGTCTCCCTTAGAGGAGGCCCTAAACACAGAGCCTGTTCATATTTCATATATCAAAATAATTCTATAGATCTCAGGGATATTTTAAGGCCAAAACAATTGAGTGCTGAAAAACAATTTTGACTGACTGACCTGTAATCGGCAACAACAACGACGCTCACACGTGGGCTCATTTTCCACAAAATACATCAACTTCAGCTGACGGCTCATGTATCCACTACGCAAATGAGATGTTTATATTCACTACGACTCTGTCAAATAACTCCAGTAGCTTTCAAAAAAGTGGCATTTATGTGCCCATCGCCAGCTCGATTTCAATGTAACGTGTCGTCTGCAACATTGACGAAAATGGCGCTCAAATGATAGCCTCGATCCGAAGTGCATGGTGTCATCCCCAATTCACCTCTAAATTCTATATTTTTTTCTGAATTCATCCATCCTGATTTTCTATCAACCTTCAGACTGAATTCATATCAACATAATCAAAAAAAATGCCATTTTCATTTTTAAAATCAAGTTTTGAGGGGAATTCCAGTCTGTGACCTATAAAACATTGGGAAACTCCCTCGTTTTTCCTACGAAACAGTGCGGAGCATCCTTATAGAAAAAATAAGTGCCTTTGAAATATTTTTTAATCTATCATGTGAATAAAGCAGACAATTCTGAACATTTTGGTGTATCCGGCAAGAAAATCGGATAAAATCTGTCCGAAATATTCTGTATTTCCTATGAGTGTCACTCCGTAGATTTCCAGCTTTGGCAGGACTCCAGCATGAAAAGTCACATATGAACATGTATATGTACACATGCTTGCATTCATTGATGAAAACTATTCAAGAACAGGGAAGTTACCATTTTAAAAGTATTTATCAACCAAGCAGCTTGTACATGTAGCTAGATGGCATAAGTTTATATTATGACGTCACGTCACAAGCCATTTTACTATGACGTGGCGTCACAATTGTGACATTACTGGTGCCATGACAACATCACAACAATGTGACGTCAAAACCAGAAGCTATCAGCTAGACATTCTTCTTGAGCAACAATTAGTCAGGATAGTTACTGCTCTGCATGCAGTTATGGGGAGGAAAAACAAATGGTACAAGAACAGTAACCATAAAAGAAGTAGCCACTTCAAACAGGGTCATGCATCATGGAACATAGATGGAACTCACAATGTAATGGTACAGGAAGATGAGGTAACCAGAACCCTCTACCCAAGTAAACAGATAACCAGACCAGACCCAGTTATCTTTGAAGCTGCCCTGAGAAGTACCCTGCAAGGTCTCCAGCCAACCAAACTAAGGCCTGCAAAACATGAAAATGATGGAGATGACATTGTGACCAATGCCAGTGAGTCCCACAATACGGAAAATGTCATACTTAACCTGGCCAAACTGAGAAATTTCATAGAGGCTTGTATGATGCATGACCTGACCAAATGTGAACATCCTGAGGTAACATTAGACATACCAAAGAGAAGAGGACTATGCATAACACTGCAATCAAAATGCCTGAAATGCGGATTTCACAGCACAGAAATGAATATGTATGAAGTGTGTGAAAACATAGGGCGTGGTCCACCTGCTGGTTGTCTGAATGAAGGCCTAGCTATGGCAGCCACAAAATCAAAAGTGGGGGCATCAGACTTGGGATTTATTTTAGGATGTTTAAATGTCAAGATGACAAACACCAGTTACTTGAGCAGGAGAATAAGTAAACAATGTGACAAGCTTATATCATTGAATCGAAGTGCAATGCTGGAAAATCAGAAATTTGTGAAGCAAGTGACTGAAATGATTGGACAGGGGTCTGGAGTGGAAGTCGAAACTGACACTGCATACAATAACCGAATACAAGCTGGATGGGAAGCTGCAACTGCTTCATTTTGCCCACTTATTGAAAAAACAACTGGCAAAGGCTTGGTCATTGCCATGGAAACAGCGAACAAGCTTTGTATGAAAAAAAAATGTGACCACAACAATGGAAAGTGTACAAAAACTCACGGTACGGATGAGTCCATGTCATCCACAGAATCTAAATTAGCGATGAAAAATCTGATGACAGTCGCGGACAGCAATATTTTGAAAATAAAATCTGTAACCAGTGATGCTAGTGCACAGTTGCAGAAAGTAACCAGAGACTTTGCAACCAAAACTGGTAATAAGGTGTGCTATTATCAATGCTCTGTGCACAAACTGAGAACACTTCAAAAGAAGATGAACAACGTACATCTGAATAAAATACCTCCTGGATGCGACAAAGGCAATTTTCCCCAAAAGCTGGCAACGTGCATGCGAAAGCGAATACGGCTTGAACTGATACGAATCAAAAAGTATTACAAACAGGATCTATTCATCCAAAAAGCGAAAGCCGCAATTGAGAACATAACTGCATGTTTCAGTGGAAATCATCGAGACTGTAGACAAAAATCATCTGTCTGCCGGGCACATTTGAAATCTTACAGCCCAAAATTCCTGCCCTATGGAAAACACTTAGTCTTGAGCAATGAAGACAAAACAAAAATTGATAACGTTCTCAAGAAATGCTTGTCGCCTGAAATTCTCATGAAAATTTCACGACTCCACACAACAAATCGGTGTGAAAGTCTGAATCACCGTGTATTTACTTATGCACCAAAGAACACCTCATGGAGTAGGAATTTCAATGGACTGTGTCATTCTGCAGTTCACAGCTCCACATTTGGAAAAGGGAAATCAACTTTGCTTTTGGCAGGAGCCCTTGGGGTAAAATATACAAAAGAAGATCCAATCTATCAAAGTATGACACATGGGGATATTTTGGCAAAAAAAAATGCTGCACGAAAAAAAACATATGCATACATAAAGCAACGGTATTATGCAAGACGTAGAAAAAGCGACAGAAAGTTGCGACAAATGTCTATGTACACACATGTGACTGAAGGTGTTGGTGCAGAACACAGCTATGGGATTAATTTGAACAAGTAAACAGAACTGTAATACAAGTGGTTCTCTTACCTAATTATGCAGTTCTGATAACCACTGTGACCTTTACAACATTTATTATTTCTACAGATATTTCTGTTGGAATTTATGGCTGCTGGTTCCAAACTCAAATGTGAAATATTTATACAAAGCTTACAGTGACACAAATGTGACACATTGTAGGTTTTGTTAGTAAATGAACAGTCATTGGCCAGAAAATAAGCAAGTCTGTGTGCAGTAAATACTTGTTTCTTGCCCCGAAAATCAACTCGAACTATAGGATACAAATCCTTGTCTTTAGTACCATACCATACATGACAACCATGTTCATCAGGAATGAATCTAATTAGTTTTCTAAGCAGAAAGTCTCTCTCGGTCTGTGTAAACTCTGAGTCGTACACTTTTGCCATGTTGAAAAGGTCATATTAGAAATTCAGAACTATGAAAGGAAATCTGAAATTTAGATACAAGCAGATGAAGCTCATATGAAGTTCATGTTTAAGTCAAAAATCATGGGGCAAGTGGAATGAGGGTGGTGGTGGGGGGGTGGTGAAATGCGGGGGGGGGGTGAGACTGGTAGGGGTGAGACTGGTAGCAATGAATGGATGCCATTATTCAAAGCACTAGATATAATGGATTTTCTATCTGAATATGTCATTGAGGTTGAGAATGGTACAGTGGAGAATTGTACAGTGGAAGGGAGGGAACTCAAGTGTTTCTAAACCCACAAAAGAGACCTGCCTGCAAGGCTGCAAATGATTGTGTTATGAAAAGTTGACCGAGGCTCTCAAATATCTTGAAATACTATAGCAGAAGCAGATATGACTGGCCAAACTAATAAAATGAATTGAGAAAAAATAATCTTCATGGTTTTTTGTGCATTTGAAAAATATTTCCAAATCAAGCTCAGTAGCCCTCAGCTATAAGGCAGCATTGTACTAAAACATCTTGGGAGACTGCTGTGAAAAGGCCCACATTTGGGGTCTCCCTTAGAGGAGGCCCTAAACACAGAGCCTGTTCATATTTCATATATCAAAATAATTCTATAGATCACAGGGATATTTTAAGGCCAAAACAATTGAGTGCTGAAAAAAATATTTGACTGACTGACCTGTAATCGGCAACAACAACGACGCTCACACGTGGGCTCATTTTCCACAAAATACATCAACTTCAGCTGACGGCTCATGTATCCACTACGCAAATGAGATGTTTATATTCACTACGACTCTGTCAAATAACTCCAGTAGCTTTCAAAAAAGTGGCATTTATGTGCCCATCGCCAGCTCGATTTCAATGTAACGTGTCGTCTGCAACATTGACGAAAATGGCGCTCAAATGATAGCCTCGATCCGAAGTGCATGGTGTCATCCTCAATTCACCTCTAAATTCTATATTTTTTTCTGAATTCATCCATCCTGATTTTCTATCAACCTTCAGACTGAATTCATATCAACATAATCAAAAAAAAATGCCATTTTCATTTTTAAAATCAAGTTTTGAGGGGAATTCCAGTCTGTGACCTATAAAACATTGGGAAACTCCCTCGTTTTTCCTACGAAACAGTGCGGAGCATCCTCAGGGGAAACATATAACACACACCATAGACAAGAATAGATCTGGAGAGAAGACCTAATACAACGATGAGAACATTCGCTCAAGGGAAACGTATAACACATACAATAGACAAGAATGGAACAGGAGAGAAGGCCTAATACAACGATGAGAACATTCGCTCAGTGGAACATATAACGCATAACATAGACAAGAATAGATCAGGAGAGAAGACCTAATACAACGATGAGAACATTCGCTCAAGGGGAACATATAACACAAACCATAGACAAGAATAGATCAGAAGAGAAGGCCTAATACAACGATGAGAACATTCGCTCAGTGGAACATATAACACATAACATAGAAAAGAATAGAACAGCAGAGAAGATCTAATACAACGATGAGAACATTCGCTCAAGGGAAACATATAACACATACCAGAGACAAGAATAGATCAGGAGAGAAACCTAATACAACGATGAGAACGTTCGCTCAAGGGAAACATATAACACATACCATAGACAAGAATAGATCAGGAGAGAAGGCCTAATACAACGAAGAGAACATTCGCTCACAGGAAACATACAGCACATACCATAGACGAGAATAGATGTGGAGAGAAGGCGTAATACAACGATGAGAACATTCGCTCAAGGGGAACATATAACACATACCTTAGACAAGAATATATCAGGAGAGAAGACCTAATACAACGATGAGAACATTTGCTCAAGGGAAAAATATAATGTATACATTAGACAAGAATAGATCAGGAGAGTAGGCATAATACAACGATGAGAACATTCGGTCAAGGGAAACATATAACACATACCATAGACAATAATAGAACAGCAGAGAAGACCTAAAACAACGATGAGAACATTCGTTCATGGGAAACATTTAACACATACAATATACATGAATAGAACAAGAGAGAAGGCCTAATACAACGATGAGAGCATTCGCTGAAGGGGAACATATAACTCATACCATAGACAAGAACAGATCAGGAGAGCAGGCCTAATACAACGACGAAAACATTCGCTCAAGGGAAACATATAACACATAACATAGACAAGAATAGAACAGCAGAGAAGACATAATACAACGACGAGAACATTCGCTCAAGGGTAACATATAACACATACAATAGACAAGAATAGATCAGGAGAGAAGGCCTAATACAACGACGAAAACATTCGCACAAGGGTAACATATAACACATAGCATAGACTAGAATAGATCAGGAGAGAAGGCCTAATACAAGGACGAAAACATTCGAGGAAGGGAAACATATCACACATGCCATAAACTAGAATAGATCAGGAGAGAATGCCTAATACAACGATGAAAAGATTCGCTCAAGGGAAACATATAACACATACCATAGACAAGAATAGATCAGGAGAGAAGGCCTAATACAGCGATGAGAACAATCGCCCAAGGGAAACATATAGCACATAAAATAGACAAGGCTGGAACAGCAGAGAAGCCCTAATACAACGTTGAGAACATTCGCTCAAGGGAAACATATAACACATACCATAGACACGAACAGATCAGGAGAGAAGGCATAATACAACGTCGAGAACAGTCGCTCAGGGGAAGCATATAACACACACCATAGACAAGAATAGATCAGGAGAGAAGACCTAATACAACGATGAGAACATTCGCTCAAGGGGAACATATAACACATACCATAGACAAGAATAGATCAGGAGAGAAGACCTAATACAACGATGAGAACATTCGCTCAAGGGAAACATATAACGCATACCCCAGACACAAATAGAACAGCAAAGAAGGCCTAATACAACGATGAGAACATTCGCTCAAGGGGAACATATAACACAAACCCTAGAAAAGAATAGATCTGGAGAGAAGACCTAATACAACGATGAGAACATTCGCTCAAGGTGAACATATAACACATACCATAAACAAGAATAGAACAGCAGAGAAGACCTAATACAACGATGAGAACATTCGCTCAAGGGAAACATATAACACATACAATAGACAAGAATGGAACAGGAGAGAAGGCCTAATACAACGATGAGAACATTCGCTCAGTGGAACATCTAACGCATAACATAGACAGGAACAGAACAGCAGAGAAGACCTAATACAACGATGAGAACATTCGCTTAAGGGAAACATATAACACATACAATAGACAAGAATGGAACAGGAGAGAAGGCCTAATACAACGATGAGAACATTCGCTCAGTGGAACATCTAACACATAACATAGACAAGAACAGAACAGCAGAGAAGACCTAATACAACGATGAGAACATTCCCTCAGTGGAACATATAACGCATAACATAGACAATAATAGATCAGGAGAGAAGACCTAATACAACGATGAGAACATTCGCTCAAGGGGAACATATAACACAAACCATAGACAAGAATAGATCAGAAGAGAAGGCGTAATACAACGATGAGAACATTCGCTCAGTGGAACATATAACACATAACATAGACAAGAATAGAACAGCAGAGAAGATCTAATACAACGATGAGAACATTCGCTCAAGGGAAACATATAACACATACCAGAGACAAGAATAGATCAGGAGAGAAACCTAATACAACGATGAGAACGTTCGCTCAAGGGAAACATATAACACATACCATAGACAAGAATAGATCAGGAGAGAAGGCCTAATACAACGAAGAGAACATTCGCTCACAGGAAACATACAGCACATACCATAGACGAGAATAGATGTGGAGAGAAGGCGTAATACAACGATGAGAACATTCGCTCAAGGGGAACATATAACACATACCTTAGACAAGAATATATCAGGAGAGAAGACCTAATACAACGATGAGAACATTTGCTCAAGGGAAAAATATAATGTATACATTAGACAAGAATATATCAGGAGAGTAGGCATAATACAACGATGAGAACATTCGGTCAAGGGAAACATATAACACATACCATAGACAATAATAGATCAGCAGAGAAGACCTAAAACAACGATGAGAACATTCGTTCATGGGAAACATTTAACACATACAATATACATGAATAGAACAACAGAGAAGGCCTAATACAACG